>JAODAL010020877.1:0-68391 GCA_025379985.1 Phyllomedusa bahiana | reverse complement strand
CCAAACCCCCAACCCTTTAAAAAAAACTTGTGTGTTAACCAAAATAAAGACTTTTGCTTCTGAATCAACCTGTCAGCTGTCAGTCTTCCGATCTAATGCTCATATGTCCTTTCTTCTAATAATTTGTAAGCCGCACAATGAGGACGAAGTCTCGGGTTTGTAGCAACAACACTAACTAGTCATCATGAGGTCTGTGTTGGGGCGCTTGTTACCTCATGAGTCCGTCTGCTGCTTTACTGGCCAATGGGTCTGTTTTCCTACTCTTGGGATCTTGTCAGCTGTGCTTGTCAGCATCTTGCTATAACTGGAACAGAACAGCAACAGAATTGTCTAGAAACCCAATTCCCCAATAATTTATAACCTCTGGCCCACCAAAATCTCCTAAGTTACCACCTTCTACTAAAATTACATTTTAGTAATCTACCCTTTACCCTGGTTCTCTATAAACTCCCTCTCTTTAACATAAGCTGTCCTTGGCTTGTTGATGATGGTGTAAACCACAAGCAGATTACCTAAAGAAAACATAAAAAGCAGAGTGCAGATATCCCATTTCCTTATAAAAATAAATTGTTAAGAAATAAATAACATATGCAGGAAAACATCTTTAAATAACTTTAGTTTAAAACAGCCTAAACTGCAGGGGTAAATCAAGATATGGACCATAATAAATATTTTTCTTAGATCCCCAATGATATAATAAATTGTCCCAAAAGTCTTTCTTGAGTGGATAAAGGGATAAATATATGGCAATGTCTATAAATCCATGGCATATGAACTTTGGGGAAAGGGAGGTTAAACTGGGGCAATGTCCTTGCAGCTCTTGGAAGGTAGAGTCTTAAAAAAGGGAAAAAGGGTTAAATTTCAAGGGTTAGCATCCCAACGATGAGGTAGTTTGCATCATTTTAACGCTGATGGGTGCCATAGTCTATCACATTCTTAAAAACAAGGCATGAGCCCGACAAGCAGACACAAAGTTGACAAAGTGCTGTCACAGCATTTTTCAGCCAAGTCCCAGGTAACAGTTCACTTTCTAAGTTGTGCTGGTGAGAGTGGATGCGGAGAATCAATGAGCGCGGTGTGTACTGTGGGATAATAAGCCATCCCGATAGGCTCATTAGGTAAGGTACGGAAGGTGGGGGGAAAGTGTCTTAGACACACTGTGACAGAAATTAAAACTCACCGCGGAGTAGATTGCACTTCCAGTAGTCAATCTTTGACCTTAAATGGACTGTCGGTCTATAACTACATACCAGCAGCAGCTCCAGTGGATGAGGTGGAAGGTGTCAGTTCTGCAGGTGCATGTGCTGACTCAGCTCCAGATGGCATTGCTCCACCAGTGATGGAAGGTAACCATGCACTCGGTACTGGCAGGTAAGCAATCTCTACGGTAGTCTCCTCTTCCTCCCACTTGTGCTGAGTGATTCCTTCCCCACTTTGTCAGGATCCACCATCTGCAGTTTGGTGGGCTTTTACTTGGCAGGCTTTTGTCTTGTTGGGCAGAATGGCGTCAGCGTCGCGTTTTCATTGCAATTCAGCCACTAGCAAAGCAAATCACAGTTAGTTTATTGTAATCCACACAGGTGGCTGTTAAACAAATCTTTTGTGCAGCAAGACAGTTCTGCTACAAAAAGAAATTACAGAATGACAGAATGACTTGCTAAGTGAACTCCTCTCTTCAAGAGGACCCTTGCCCTTGCCGGACACTCTTAAACTCTTTTTATTAGTAGATGTATTTCTTGCAGTTTTCTCAGTTAGGCAGCAACTTAGTCTTTTTTGATATCCCATTCGTGAAGCCAAAACTTATAGCGACCTAGAGGTGGCAGAAGAGAGAATGGGAGTAGTAGTGGTCACGGAGGCTTTAACACAACCAATCCTCTCATGTTCCTATGGGAATGTTACATTAATAGAGGTGGTCTGCAGGTGTAGGATCTGATGGTATTCCTCCTTAGTTTCCCCCAGGACACACTCTGAATGGTGGAGTAAACTTCACTTTCCTTATGGTGGTGGAGATGTCCTTGGTATTTATGCAGATTAAAAGGCAGAAACTGAGGGGATGCAAACAAAACTTTTTTCAAGCAAGGAGTTTCTTTTACCCCAGAAGATCTGGAATTTCTATCTTCCTCTTCCTCTACTGTAGGCCAGAAAATAGCTAGTCATTAAAAGGCACAGGAATTGTGAGCCTGAAGTGGCTGTAAGGAATGAAAACAACCAGACAACCCCATTAAACATATTGCAAAGTAATATTGTATGTAGCCTGCAGATTGTGGATATTTTCCTTCCCTCTGCAGTTTTCTTTAACTGTAACTCTTTATGTTTGATGAGCAGAAGGGCTCTTCCCAAAATGATACCACCACTGTGCTCTGCGTTCTAAATTAATCAGATGTCTCCAATGCTACTTGCCCTCCTGCAATCTCACACACAGGATGAGGCACAAAGATTATAACATGAAGCCCCCTCCTTCCCTCTTACAGCACGCAGACACTGAGGGGGATATCCTGCTGCATCTTCCACCTCCTTGACAATGGGGTGAACCACTAAAGATAGAGTGTTTGTGCATAGGCTCTTATGTACAGTTTATTAGGAATCTATATATTTATATTGTGTTCTACTTTTTTACATGATTCTATGTCAGGGGTGTCAAACACTGGCCCATGGTCCAAATTTGGCCCACCATGCAGAAAGTTTTGGCCAGCCACACAATTTCAATTTTGTATTACAGCTCGTGTGGCAGAGGTGTCGCTAGACAATTTTATCCGAGGTCTGTGCCCCGGATAAAATCGCTGGTGCCCCGAATCCGAGGTCGCCAGGTTCCAAGCCGCTGCTATAGGTCCAGAGCATCAACGGTCTCTTCAAGTGTATCCTATGGATGCACATACACTTGAACGCTGCCACGGAGCAGAGTGCTAGAAAGCTCCTTGCACCACAGAGTAAACCGGTGGGTCGCAAGCAAGCGGCGTGAGTATGTCATCACACTGCCTGCACGGCATGGTGACATCACACTGTTGTGTATGGGAACAAAGGTTATATATGTGTGATCCTTTGTGTCTCCATTTTAATGTATTAGTATATACCTCATATATATATATATATATATATATATATATATTATATAAAATCCCACACCTCACATACCATAGTAATACAGCATGTAAAAGCTGCCCTGTATATCTCTTGTCACTAATGTTTTAAACCCAAAATGGCCGCCTGGTAGTTTGTAGAGATCGTCGTGTAATCCAAGATGGCACCTCTTCTGAAGTTACACCCTGTGTCCCAGACATTCCTGAGCTGTGAGGGGGGGTCTGTAGATAAGGACGTCCCAATAGACCCTCACAGCCGGGTACATGTGATGCTTCTTATCTACTAATTTGCAAAAGTTTTAAAAAAGCTGCCATTTTTGAATAAAGCAGAAAGCACTTTCATAGCAGCAAGGCATGTTTTGATTTTTACTCTCGGTCACCCTTTGTTATTTTTAAGCTAATTTGGACCCCCACAAGGACAGAATAGCCCTTGAGGCTACTTTCCATTTCAGATTCGTCTTTGTAACGTGGGCATGTGCTTTGATCTGATTTATTAACCGCAACTGAACTGGTGCAGCTTCTACTGGCAGACACAGACAGGATAAGTTCCCTCTCCTTCTAAAATCTTCCGGGGTAATTTAAAGTTTATACTTTGCTTGTCCAGAACAGCTCGTTTGTCTAGTGGTTGCTGTAGTATGGTCATCGGTTAATTGTTAGGTCGTGCTGACAGGCAACGAGTTGGCCCATGCTATTGAACCTCTGACCTGTCAAATTAACTCCTTGTGGGGTATTTTCTGTTTTATGTGTATTGAATGTTTTGAAACTGATTGAAGGCAAAGCTGTAAAGCAAGGTGTTTAAGTCAGCTGGAACACAAGAGTGGAAAGCCTGATAAGCGCTCTGTGATTTATGAGAATTTCCCCTGGGAAGATAACGGGGGAGTTCTGAGTCTCTTCACGGTGGAGTGAGAGACTGGTCAGCTGGCTTGGGAAAAAAAGAAAAAAAAATATATATATAAGCATCTTGTGATTAAACTGTGAATTCATTTGATGGTGGAATCATGAATTCAAGCTTTTTTAATTTAGAGGAAGGCTGATCACAGCTTGTCTGAAAGTTAGTTTCACTAAATATTCTAACATTTTTTGTCTTGTCAAAGTTCTGCAGACGTAAACAGATGATGTAGAAACAAAGAAGTTACACAGTTTTGGAGTGAGTTTAGGTTGGTGCACAGCCCCAAATTCATGGTTTTAGGGGGAACTAAGACTTAAAATCTGAGTTAAATTGTTGATAGGAAAGAGTAAGCAGCCATGGTCAGAGAGTAAGTGAAGGATTTTATTAAATTGGCTTAGAAGGCTCCAGCCTGAATATTGGAGAAGTGAAGTAGACTGAAGGATTTGCAAGCAGCTGAAGCGTGATTTAAGACCTCAAAAGGGCATTTGAATAAAAATTAATGGAAATGTCTGAGGTTGATACAGAAAGTAGGTAATTGAAGGATTTTGGAATGTTTGTTGATGGCTGAATCCTGGTACAGTGTAACTATATGGATTCATAAAGAAGGGTGGGGACCTGGGGGTGCAGCTGCCTATGTGTATCATCCCCCAGGAGTAGTTTCTGAAACAAAGGAGACAAAGGAAAGTGTGAATACTGTGCCGACACCCTGTAATGGCGGATGGAATTGTCTTGGGGGTGGAGAGCAAAATCAGGGGTGTAGAGAAAACTGCTGCAACACTAGGGAACCCCGTCCCAGAAACAGCCCACCTGTGTTACAAGCCACCCTGCCCCCTGTAACCACACCTTCTGCTCCAGCCCTGCCCAGTACACCCAGACAAACCTGAACCTTTAGTGCCACTGCCCGCCCCTTCCATGTCACTTCCTAATCCATCCCCCGCCCACTGCTCCCATTAGGATATCACATCCTCTTCCTTCTGGGTTAATGCCCGCCCCTTCCGGGGTCACCACTTACACTTCCGGGACCAAGATGGTGGCACATAGCACTGTATGTCCAATTATGGATGCAGATACTGGGGATAAATGGCGATCAGACCCAGCCAGCCCTACAGTGGAGAATCTCATGGTACTGGGAGAAGAAGATACAGTGGAGCAGCTCTAACAGCATGAGGATGACAAGGGAGAAGGAAGAACGAACGGATGAGCTCATACGACGGGTCAGGGCAAATAGTCGGCTTGCTGCTGCGGGGAGCACACCAGCTGGCCCACTGCACAGCACACCCCGGGAAGGACATATTATGTTACATTTCCACCAAGTCAAGCGTCTGTCTTAACGGGTGAATTACTGGAACCTGAGAAACAACCTATTACAGGAAAATAGTCCAGGTCTGCAAAAATTATATAGCCACTTGGAAAGATTTATGGTCCTTGTCGGAAGTTAAAGCAGGGGATTCAGACAGGGCTATTGTGGCCAAATCCCTCATCAAGCGTCAATAGGGAAATGAATCACTGCTGCCTCCAGTGTGTAATGTTGTGAACAGCTGACGCTGAATGACATCAACCAAGATTAGGAGGAATACCATACATGGATGTCGCAGATGTTCTCTGCTCTGGGATTCTCCTCTGAGAAGCCACATGCTCGGATGCTGACCAGGACTGAACGGATGGCCTGCTGGAACCCATCAAGAAGCAGCCGACGATGGTTCGGCCTGAGTACAAGACTCTAACAAGAGATGTGGTGCTTCTAGTTGCAAAAGGCATAGAGAATAATCTGCCTGCAGGATATGTGGGATCAAGGCCTGCTCCGGTGATGGTGGCTGACGTATGTAAGGACCCTGGAGCCTACAAGCCAAGACCACCGTTTACTTGCTTGAACTGCAACAGAGCAGGACACTGGCCCCCCCGCAAATCAAGAAGAGGAAAAACACCACAACTAGATACCCCGGACCATGCTGCTGATGTCTGTCCTATTCCTGAAGCCAGTATCCATAGACAGGGATAATCCACTCTCGTGCAAATTCTGGTATGAGCAGTGAAGACAACCCCTTCCACCTTGGAGGGAAGATGCTTAGAGTCCTTCCAGAAGCTGAAGAAAACTATTGCCAGTGCTCCTGCACTAGGCATGCCGGACTACCAGAAGACCTTCAAGCTCTTTGTATCGGAAAGTGAAGTACATGCCCTGGGAGTTCTAGCACAGGCCCATGCAGGCCGAAACAGACCAGTTGGATACTACTATGCAAGACTGGACCCAGCTGCAAGGGGAGGACCTTCCAGTTTACAAGCTGTCTTTGCAGCCCAAGTGCTGCTGGATAAAACAGCGTATATCGTAGTCAGACACTCCCTCATCCTTCTGGCTCCACGTAACATCTCCGCCATTCTCAACCGCGACTTCTCTCGTCAGCACAGCTTCTCAGGCTTCAGTGTTCTCTCCTCCTGCTGGATAACGTCACTCTTATGCGCTGTTGTGTTCTTAATCCAGCCACTTTACTTCCCCTTTCTCAAGGGGGGAATGAGGATGAGGAGGAATCGAAAGAATCCAGTGCACATGTAGAGAGTCATGATTGCTTAGAAATCATGAAGATGGAAACCTCTCATTTGCCTTCTGTACATGAGACTCCGCCCAACAACCCGTTCTTTTTGTGGATGGATCCAGATTTGCAGACAGTGCAGGATGATTTCACACAGGATATGCCATGACCACATCACACGCAGTGTTGAAGCAAGAATCTCCCTTGCAAAATCAGCCCAAGAAAACGGCCAACATAATATCGGACTCGAGATACGCTAAAACGGGTCGCCCTTTGACTTTGGACCTATTTGGAAAGCACGAGGATTTCGCACGGCTGCGGGAACCCCAGTGAAACGTGGGCAAGCCATGGACACGGAAACGGACAGTGGCTATACTGAAAATCAAGGCACATGGCAAGCTGAATACAGAAGACGAAACCACTTGGCTGACCAAGCAGCCAAACAGGCCGCAGGAGGTGAGAAAGGGGAAGCAAGTCAGCTGTCAGTGGTGCAGGAGAAAACTTGCACCCAACCTGCAAGGAGATTGCTGGCCAAGATGCATGAATAAGCTACACTGGAAGAAAAGGAAGCTGGAAAAAGAAGGGAGCCAAGAAGAACGAAGAAGGCGGTCTATATGGAGTAGGGAGGCGACCCTGCTTGGCACTGGCGCTATACCCAGCTGTAGTGCAATGGGCACATGGAACGGGATTCTGAAAGCACGGATGCTTAAAGCGGCAAGAGAAACCGTCCTGCCCTGGCAAGACAGCCTGCCCATAGCTTGGTTAGAGTCAGGCACACGCCCCAGGGACAGTTAGCTCTCTCGCCCTATGAGATCCTGTTAGGCAGTGCCCCAAGGCTAGGTGCATATTTCCCTCAGCAGTTGTAGCTACAAAACGATGCTATGACCTCTTATATGACTGCAGTGGTTAAAGAGTTGTCACTAATGCATTCTAGAGTTTTCTCTTCCATTCCAGATCCAGACTCAGATGTTGCTGCTCATAAGCTACAGCCTGGAGACTGGGTCTACGAGAAGAAGTTTGTGTGTAAAACCCTAGAGCCAAGGTTTGAGGGGTCCTACCAAGTCCTGCTGACCACGACCACACCTGTCAAGGTGGAAGGAAAGCCCAACTGGATCCACGCTTCGCACAGCAAGAAAGCTCCAGCCCCCGGAGATGAAGCAGATGCTGTATTTACTGATATTAAGTAGTTATGTTGCTTTAACTCTTGGTCAGAAGCCATGCATATATTTGTGTGTGACGGAAGAATATTGGGGACCCTCTTGCTATTACTGGGGTGCTGTGGGTTGAAACACAGGGAAAGACTAGGGGGTATAGACCACAGACTGCCTTAAAGAGGAAAGACAAACAGGGGAAACCCCTACTCACTAGGATGAGGTTGACAAAGCCTGGAACCTTTTCAAGAAACAGGGAATACCAGGAGAAAGCATGCCCCTAATGCAGCTATTGAAAACCCAGGAACTGATGGTGGCATATATGTCCTGGGAGCCTATATAAGGGGGGGAGAAGAAAAGCCTCCCCAAAGGGCAGCTTTGACCCCCATGTGTATATTGATGCTATAGGAGTCCCAAGGGGGGGTCCCTGATGAGTATAAGGCAAGGGACCAAGTGGCCACTGTGTTTGAATCTCTGCTACCGATAATCACTATCTACCCAGGTAATTACACCTGCTATACCAGTAGAATGGAAATGACAGATTTTGATTTCACATGAGAGGGATAAAAGACCATAGTATATGAGTAAAATAAAAATTTAATTTTAGTAGTAGGATCTGCAAAGTCGTTATTTTATCAATTTAAAGAAAGTACATGGATGTTATATGATGTTCGGCTGAATTACTTATTTTTTTCGATATGAAAAGATTATTATTATGAAATTACTTTCATCAAAAATTAAGAATTATTGAAACACTGGGGAAAGTTAAAACTAGTTACTTCCCTTTTCCAACGACTTATGTCAAGGCTATCACTGGGCTTCACCTGCAGGACTGCGAGTCTACATCTGTTGAGACAGTCCTATGTGCAAGTCTGCATTGGCAAACAGAGTCTCCCAGAATAAAAGGGAACCGCCAGATAACAGAGGTTTCAAGCCACAAACAGAGACTATACAAAAAATTGTATCTATTGTGGTAATCTCATGATTTCAAGCAGATTTCCTTAGCGAATGGTTCGCGCTTAAACCCCTCGCCGCGGGATAAAAAATAGTTAAGGAATCCTGCGCGAAAGACAGAAACATGCGAAAAATAAATAAAATAAAGGAAAAAGATGGGGGAAAGTATTGAGCCCAGCCCTCTTCGGTAAGCAGATAGACTAAAGGAGAAGACACTTCAACACAGCTTTGTCCCATGGTGATAAGGTCCCAAGGGAAAGATTAAAATGAGACCAAAGTCTCAAGGGGGGGAACTGTTGTGGATGGGAACAAAGGTTATATATTTGTGATCCTTTGGTTTTCCATTTTAATGTATTTGTTAGTATATACCTCACACACACACACACATATATATATATATATATATACATATATACACACACACCTCACAAACCTATGTAATACAGCATGTAAAAGCTATCTGTATATCTCTTGTCACTAATGTGTTAACAAAATGGCCGCCTGTAGTAGTTTGTAGGGGATCGTCGGTAATCCAAGATGGCACCTCTTCTGAAGTTACACCCTGTGTCCAGACATTCCTGAGCTGTGAGGAGGGGTCTGTAGATAAGGAAGTGCCAATAGACCCTCACAGCCAGGTATACAGTATGTGATGCTTCTTATCTACTAATTTGCAAAAGTATAAAAAAGCTGCCATTTTGTGAATAAAGCAGAAAGCACTTTCATAGCAGCAAGGCATGTTGTGATTTTTCTTTCTCGGTGCACCCTTTGTTATTTTTAAGCTAATTTGGACCCCCACAAGGACAGAATAGCCCCTTTGAGGCTACTTCCATTTCAACACCACCTGTGCGTGAAGACCAGGAGCAGCGAGAGCTTCAGCAGGGGAACAGGAAAGATGTGAGTACGGGTAGTTTTTTATTTTAATTTGCCCTACAGAGCTATCATACTGAGGTACCTATTACATAGCTACCTTACTGGGGGACCTATTATGTATATCTACCATACTGGGGGACCTACTAGTTATATATCTACCATACTGGGGGACCTATTATGTATATTTACCATACTGGGGGACCTATTAGTTATATATCTACCATACTGGGGGACCTATTACATATATACCATACTGGGGAACCTATTACTTATACATCTACCATACTGGCGGACCTATTATACACTCACCGGCCACTTAATTAGGTACACCTGTCCAACTGCTCGTTAACACTTAATTTCTAATCAGCCAATCACATGGCGGCAACTCAGTGCATTTAGGCCTGTAGACATGGTCAAGAAAAAATCCCTCAGTTCAAACCGAGCATCATATGGGGAAGAAAGGTGATTTGAGTGCCTTTGAACGTGGCATGGTTGTTGGTGCCAGAAGGGCTGGTTGAGTATTTCAAAACTGCTGATCTCCTGGGGAATTTCACGCACAACCATCTCTAGGTTTTCAGAGAATGGTCCCAGAAAAAGAAAAAAAACATCCAGTGAGCGGCAGTCCTGTGCGGGAAATGCCTTGTTGATGCCAGAGGTCAAAGGAGAATGGGAAGACTGGTTCGAGCTGATAGAAAGGCAACAGTTTACTCAAATAGCCACCCGTTACAACCCAAGTAGACAGAAGAGCATCTCTGAACGCACAGTTACGGCGAACTTTGAGGCAGATGGGCTACCCGCAGCGAAGACCACACCGGGTGCCACTCCTTTCAGCTAAGAACAGGAAAAATGAGGGTCCAATTTGCCCAAGCTCATCGAAATTGACAGTAGAAATTGGAAAAAATGTTGCCTGGGCTGATGAGTCTCGATTTCGTGCGACATTCGGGTGGTAGGGTCAGAATTTGGGGTCAACAACATGAAAGCATGGATCATCCTGCCTGTACAACGGTTCAGGCTGGTGGTGGGTGTCATGGTGTGGGGAATATTTTCTTGGCACTCTTTGGCCCCTTGGTAACAATTGAGCATCGTTGCAACACCTTGTTGAATCTATGCCACGAAGAATTGAGGCAGTTCTGAAGGCAAAAGGGGGTCCAACCCGTTACTAGCATGGGGTACCTAATAAAGTGGCCGGTGAGTGTATATCTATCATACTGTGGGACCTATTACATATCTACAATACTGGGGGACCTATTACCGTATATACTCGAGTATAAGCCGAGTTTTTCAGCACAAAAAATGTGCTGAAAAATCCCCCCCCCCGGGTTATACTCGAGTCACTGTCGGCGCCCGGCTCGCAGTGATGGGCCCCAGTGCCAACAGGGACGTTCAGTTAATATGCGACTCCTCAGGGAGCGCATATAACTGAACGCCGAAGTTAAACCGCCGACAGTGTCCAGGCGCTGCGGTGGCCCGGGCACTGTCGGCTCTCTCTTCACTTGTATGCGACTCCTCCGGAGCGCATACATGTGAACAGATACCACTGCGGAGCACAGAGCGAGCGCTCCGTGCTCCGCAGTGGACTCCGGGCGTCTCTGCTACCGTCCGGAGTTTCCGGCACAGGCAGCGTGTGTCATCACACTGCGTGCGCGGCCTGATGACATCACGCGCCTGTGCCGAGAAGACCGAGGACAGCGCGCGGGAGGCCGGACAGCGAGGAGGCGAAGCGGCGAGGGAGACGGAGCAGCGGGGAGCCAGGTAAGTGGGGTTTTTTTTGTTTTAAAATGCTGCCTATGCCTGGCTATAACCTACTTAGGGGGGCCTATGCATGGCTATAACCTACCTAGGGGGCCTATGCCTGGCTATAACCTGCCTAGCGGGGCCTATACCTGGCTATAACCTACCTAGGGGGCCTATGCCTGGCTATAACCTGCCTAGCGGGGCCTATACCTGGCTATAACCTGCCTAGCGGGGCCTATACCTGGCTATAACCTATCTAGGGGGCCTATGCCTAGCTATAACCTACCTAGGGGGCCTATGCCTGGCTATAACCTACCTAGGGGGCCTATGCCTGGCTATAACCTACCTAGGGGGCCTATGCCTGGCTATAACCTACCTAGGGGGCCTATGCCTGGCTATAACCTACTTAGGGGGCCTATGCCTGGCTATAACCTACCTAGGGGGCCTATGCTCGCTTATAACCTACCATAGGGGGACTATGCCTGCCTATAACCTACCATAGGGGGACTATGCCTGCCTATAACCTACCATAGGGGGACATATAGCTTCCTATACCTGCCTATTACGACCTATACCTGACTATAACCTGCCTATGGGGGACATTAAACTGCCTATACCAACCTATACCTGCCTATAGGGGACATTAAACTGCCTATACCTGCCTATGTAATTTTATTGGTATCTATTTTTATTTTTAAAATTCACCAGTAGCCGCTGCATTTTTCACCCTAGGCTTATACTCGAGTCAATAAGCTTTCCCGGGTTTTGTGGCAAAAGTAGGTGCCTCGGCTTATACTCGGGTCGGCTTATACTCGAGTATATACGGTATATATCTACCATACTGGGGTACCTATTACATATCTACCGTACTGGGGGACCTATTATATATCTACCATACTGGGGGACTTATTACGTATATATCTACCATACTGGGGACCTATTACATATCTACCATACTGGGGGACCTATTATATATCTATCATACTGTGGCACCTATTACATATCTACCATAATGGGGGACTTATTACTTATATATCTGGGGGCCCTGTATAACTACCAACTTACTCAGCGACCGTATATATCTAGCAAATTACTGGGGGCCCTTCAAACCTACACTTGCCCTGCTGACCTATAAACCTATCTATGTTATTTTATTTTTTTGAGGGGAAAGGTCCCCCTACAGAGGGGCCTATATACTGTACCTATCTTTCTACTGTAGGAGACTTTATAAACTACCTGCAGTGGGCCATATATACCTTTCTACGTACTAAGGAGGCCTTTATATCTATCTACCAAGGGTACCTATGTACCTCCCTACTAATGGGACCTATATAAACGAATAATGGGTGACTCCCCATCCCCCCTGCAAGCACCTGGATTTCCTATCATAGGAAAGTGGGTTTTTGTGTCCCCATGCTACCTGCATAAACCCCCACTAGGAAGGCAGTTATATAAACCCGATTAGGAAGGGAGGTATATAAACCCCCCCAGAAGGTAGGTAGGTATATAGGTGAGGACTTTTGGAGAAATCATCATAGCAGTCTGGGCCGGATTGAGAAAAAAATGGAAAGTGAAAGACTCCAATCAGAGGAAACGTCTCCTGTGATTCACTAAATGTAACTAAATGTGTCTGCGGAGCGCCTACATACAACTAGTATCTACCACTATCTGATTACTGTATGGTGGTGGTATATGTCTGCAGAGCCTGTGCACACTAGTTATCTACCACTATATGGTAATTGTATGACAGTAATATATGTCTGTAGAGCGCCTGTGTACAACTGATAGTCACATGTGGTGGTCGCATTTAGTCAGGGTCTGGCAGTATTATTTGATCCTTAAGTAGTATTATTATTCGGTCTTGGTATTGTAGGAGGTTTTTTTTTTTTAAATTAACAGTGATTTTCTGGTATATTTGCTCCATGTATTATTTGGTGACTGTTATTTATAAAGTATAACACACTGTCATACATAGGTAAACACTAAAGTGACCAAACAAAAGGCAGATGGGTCATCAATAATTGATCAGTTGGGTGCTGACACTCAGCAACCGCACATATCAGCTGTACCAAAGCTGCACACATTGCATAAGGAGGTGCAGTGCTGTGAAGCAGCGCTGTAGAGCGGTATCATTCTCTGTGAATGAGGGCTGTGCTTGAGCCAGCCACAACACAGGAGATGTGATGCCCTTCGGCTTCACTTCCCTTATGTGCTACTAGTGAAAGCAGCGCTGACACTCAGCGATCGACCGATTCGAAATTGAAGGCTTGTCCAGGATACGTCATCAGTTTATTTTTCTCTGAATGACCTCTTTAAGTTTGTTTCCATATGAAAAGGTTAATCTTTATATCTGATGAGAAGGAAATACGTCCTCAATTGTAACTTTTTTTGAGTAAATATTCAGGTTGGCCCGTGACTTTGTCCAAATTTTCAGTTTTGGCCCACTGACTGAGTTTGACACCCCTGTCAAACTCATTGTTTAATGATATATCTGCTGTGTCGCCACTAGTGTCTGTAAATATGTAATTATATAAAGTAATGTATTGTATACACAGAAATCCATACAAATAGCTGTAAGACAATGTTCTGTGGATGATACCACTATATAATTGTCATACAGTGATCACATAATAACGCTATACAGGGAACAAATATCCCCATACAGTTACTGACCACACCAAGATTATTATTATCAATGATACCGCTATACAAAGATCAAATAATTCCACCACACCATGACAACATCACCAGCACATAGTAACTGAATAATACCACCACACCATGACCACATATCACCACCACATAGTAACTGAATAATGCCACAACACCATGACCACATATCACCACCACATAGTGACTGGATAATCCACAACACCATGAACACATATCACTATCACATAGTAACTGAATAATACAGCCATACTGATCCTGAATATAAACCATTACACTCCTACCAACATTCCTGCCATACAGTGACCATATGGGGATAGATAGCAGTTGTACACAGGCTCTGCAGACTGTATATACCACTATACAGTGATCATATGGGGGTAGATAGCAGTTGTACACAGGCTCTGCAGACATATAAGTGATGACAGTACAATACAATTTAGTGACTCACAGGTGACCTCTTCTCAGTTGGGAGTCGTTCCCTTTCTCCATTCCTTCCAGATCGCCATGACCACTTCTCCCGGCCTTGTCCCTGCAGAATTAATCACACAAGCATCTTAGACTCTGCACTTCTCCAGCACCTCCCTACCAATTTCCACCTCTGTACAAACTCCCCATGGAGTGATAGTTGGAGTAGGGGAGTATGGGGCAACAGGCAGTGGTCAGGGGGTTATAGAGTGTCAGGAGAGGGTTGTATGTTGTGTTGGCACTAGGCCACAGGGGTGAGAGAGGAGGTAAAGGTCACAGCTTACAGCACAATCTCCTGGGGGGAGACAGAAGACCAACCCCCTAGAGATTGTGGTGTGGCTCTGGCCTGTTCTCCATTTACTGCACCTCCAGATGATCAGCCACAGCCGTGACCTTCAGGGGTGCAGGGAATGGAGTATAATACTATTGGATTCGTTAGACTACGTCGGACCAGTGTACTATCTATTTCTAAACTAACATGGTTAGCGAGTAAATAAAGTGCTTTTTTATTTTGTTTCTGTGTTATTTATTTTTCCATTTTTCCAGTGATAGTAATGGAGGTGTCTGTCAGATGCCTCTATTACTATCACTGGGGCTTCTTGTCAGCCTGCGGCAGTTTTTGTCACCTCAAGGCCGACACTAAACCCGTGTCACTATTACCTCGATACCCAACGCACCCCCAAATGTGAGGTTCCGCTTCTGTGGCAGCTGCGGGGTGGTACTCTTAGAATAGGAAGGGACCAGTATCCATGGACCTTCTCATTCTGATAGTATCAGGCTGCCACTGTCGGTTTTACCCTGGCTGTTTATGGAAAATGGGGGGGACCCCACATTGTTTATTTTTTTTTTAAATCATTCATTTATTGAGAATCCTACAGTGGGCACCTCCTGTAATCATTACAGTGCAGATTCTCAGTAAATAAAAACATTTTCAGAAAAAAAACTACGTGGGGTTCCTCCCAGTTTCCATAACCAGCCAGGGTAAAACCGACTGCGTCAGCCTGATACTATCAGAATGGGAAGAACCATTGTTACTGGTAACTTCCCATTCTAAAAATACCAGCCTGCAGCTGCTCCAGAAGCAGACCCTCACATTAGAGGGTCTGCTCCTGATGGTTACCAGCTCTTCCCAGTACCACTGGTGCGTTGGGTGCTGATTTAATAGTGACACGGGGTTAATGTCAGCCTTGGGCAACAAGAAATACCACTGGCTGACACCAAGCCCTAGCGATAGTAATGGAGAGGCGTCTTCCAGACACCGCCACTACTATCACTGGAATTAGATGGAAAAAACACAGAAACAGAAAAAAACACTTTATTTAAATAAACACTCCCCGACAGCAGCCCTCGTTATCCATTTTATTAAAGCAATAGAAGCAACGCCATACGACGTAGTCCACCAAATCCGTCGTAGTCCAAATGGGAACCTGTAAAAAAAAAAAAAAAAACAATAACCCTACAAATGGGGCATCACCCAGCTTTCCGGATGCTGAATAGCCTATTCAGTGCCCAGGAAAACCAGATGATATCCCCCATAGCAGGCATCTAGGAAAGCTGGGTGCTTGCTGTGGGGGATGTGTCACCCAGCTTTCCAGGGTGCTGAATAGCCTACACAGTGCCTTGAAAAGCTGGGTGACATTCTCACAGCAGTTGTCCTGGACAACTGCGTGGCACCCATCCCCCACAGCAGGCACTTAGCTTTCCTGGACACCTGCTGTGGAGGGTTTTCACCCAGCTTTCCCTCATGCTGGATAGGTTATTCAGCATCTGGGAAGCTGGGTGACATGGGTCACAGCAGGCATCCAGGAAGTCTAGGTTTCTACTGTGGGGGATGGATGCCACTCAGCTTTCCCGGGTGCTGGATAACTCATTCAGCATTTGGGAAAGCTGGGTAGGCTTTGGGGAAAGGAGGGAAACAGTATGGGGGGGGTCAGGGAGTAAAGGAGGGATGTGTGGGGAAGTGGTTTGGGAGAAGGCTGGTCAAGTGAAGGGTCAGGGCTGAGTGGGGTGTCAGGAAGACGGAGGAGGCGATTTGGTGGACGGGGAGTTGAATGGGGTGTCAGAGGTGGGAGGGGGGCCGAGTGGGGTGAGCAGGAGGGAGGGGGGCCGTTTTGGGGTGTCAGAGAGGGGAGGCTGAGTGGGGAGAGCAGAGGGGGGCCATTTTGGGATGTCAGAGAGGGGAGGCTGAGTGGGGTGAGCAGGGTAGGGGGGGCTGAGTGGGCGGAGCAGGGGGAGGGGGACCATTTTGGGGTGTCAGAGAGGGCGGGGCTGAGTGGGGTGAGCAGGGCCATTTGGGGGGGCTGAGTGGGGTGAGCAGGGAAGAGGGGGGCCGTTTGGGGGGGCTGAGTGTGGTGAGCAGGGGAGAAGGGGGCTGTTTGGGGGGGCTGAGTTGGGGTGAGCCGAGGGGAGGGGGACATTTTTGGGGGGTTGAGTGGGGTGAGCAGGGTGAGGGGGGCTGTTTTTGGGGGGGCTGAGTGGGGTGAGCAGTTTGGAGGGGGGCTGAGTGGAGTGGACAGGGAGGAGGGAGAGACACTTATCTTACACTTACTGTGTCCTCTTCCTCCTCCTGCTGCTGCTGGCTCCGGCCCCGCAGTCACACTGATCAGTGTAACTAAGGGGCGGGGCCAGCCCCCTGCAGGCAGTAACGTCAGGGGAGAGCGTCACTATGACGCTGCCCCTGTGTCCCTGCTCTCCTGTTCCGGCCGCATGTGAGGGGGAGAGACTCCCTGACATGCGGCCGGTGATTGCGGACACTGCTTGCACGTCCCGCGGACGCACAAACAGTGAACTACACAGCGGAGTCCCGGGACACACCCGAAAAATCGAGATACCTCCCGGCTGTCTCGGTGCAGAGGGAAAGGGATCCGAAATCTGGAATGTCCCGCCCAAATCTGGACAGTTGGGAGGTATGCATAAGGTGCCCTCGTTTGCTGAGTGAACATCAATTTCAAATTATTTCCAGCTCAGTTAGGTTCAAGTTACAGCAAGTGAAAATAACCCTGGGCTAGTCCTTTGGAGGCCCAGAGACCGGCTTCCTCACACCAGGAAGACTCAAAATGGATGCTCTCACACCATCCAGGCTGAGAGAGAGATACCCTGACAGCAGCAAATCATAACTAACGATCTTCACAACCTAGACATACTGGTAAGTCTACAAGGGCCCTGTGCTCAAACTGGATATGCAGGGTGGATATGCATGAGAATTGGGACTATTCTACGTGAAAGAGATTCTATGTGAAAATGGACAAATTGTGTCCAAAGTATCAATATTTTGTGTGGCCACCGTTATTTTCCAACACTGCTTTAACTCTTTTAGATATGGAGTTCACTAGAGCATCACAGGTTGCAGCCACTGAAAGCCACTCCTCCTTAACGGCATCACGGAGGTTTCGATTGCGGATGTTATAGACCTTGCGCTCCTCCAGCTTCTGTTTGAGGATGCCCCACAGGTACTCAATAGGGGATAGGTCTGGAGACATGCTTGACCAGTCCAGCACTTTTACCCTCATTTTCTTTAGCAAGACAGTGGTCGACTTGGGGGTGTGTTTGAAGTTGTTATCATGTTGGAATACAGCCCTGTGGGACAGTTTCCGAAGGGAGAGGATCATGCTTTGCTTCGGTATGTCAGAGAACATGTTGGCAATCATGGTTCCCTCAATGAACTGTAGCTCCTCACAGTCAGCAGCACTCATGTAGCCCCAAGACACACTTGTGTTTGTACTCCTCACTTTGTTGCTGCCACACACGCTTGACACCATCTTAACCAAATAAGTTTGTCTTGGTCTCATCAGACCACAGAACATGGTTCACATAATACATGTCCTTAATCTGTTTGTCTTCAGTAAACTGGTTGCCGGCTTTCTGATGCATCATCTGTAGAAGAGGCTTCTTTCTAGGAAGACAGCCATGCAGACCAATTTGATGCAGTGTGTAGTGTATGATCTGAGCACTGACAGGCTAACCACCCCTTTAACTTCTGCAGCAATGTTGGCAGCACTCATATGTCTATTTTGAAAAGACAATCTCTGGATATGACACTGAGCATGTGCACTCAACTTCTTTTGTCGACCTTGGCAGGGTCCATTCTGACTGGAACCTGTCTGTATGGTCTTGGTCACCATGATGCAGCTCAGTTTCAGGATGTTGATAATTTTCTTATAGCCAAGGCCATCTTCATGTAGAGTAACAATTCTTTTTTTTTTCAGATGCTCAGACAGTTCTTTTCCATGAGGTACCATGTTGAACTTTCAATGAGAGAGTTTGAGAACTATCCATTTTCACTTAAGGGTGTACTTTTGTTGCCAGAAGTTTAACCCCCTTATGCCCAGGCCTTAAGGGATTAAACTGAAGCACAATCCCGCTACATAGCCGGCGGCTGTTAGCTGATAATTGCAGCTAACACCCGGCGGTCACCCGCGCTTATTTTACCCCTTATGCCAAGATGGCCGTGGTGTCTAAATCAATGAGAAATGGTGCCACGAGATCGCTGTTTCCCAATCGGTGAAAATTGCAGCTGGAAGCCTTGTGAAGGTTTCCATCGTCGCCATGCTTTCGATTTCTCCACTTCCAGGCCCAGGCAGGAAGTGGGGAACACGCCATCGTTGTACACCCTATACAATGCATTAGGCTGTAAAAATGATCACTCCCCATACCGGTGTAGTACCTTAGTTAAAATAAAAAAATGTTGTAAAAAAGTTTAAAAGTGTAAAAAAAAAAAATATATATATATATATATCACCCCCCATTGCCATTTTACAAATAAATAAAAATAAAATAATAAAAAAGTTACACATAACTGGTATTGCCGAGTCCGAGAAAGTCTGATCTCCTAAAATATGACATCTTTTATCTGGTATGCTGAACACCATAGAAGTAAAATTCAAGAAGTAAAAATTCCAAATGGTAAAAATTGCATTTTTTTGGTCATTTCATGTTCCCAAAAAATTGGAATAAATTTAATCCAAAAAGTTGCATGCATTCCAAACTGCTAGCAATAAAAAATACACTTCATCCCGCAAAAAGTGCCCCCTCACTCAAGCCTGTAGGTGTTAGTGCAAAAAAGTTATTGGTCGCAGAAAATGGAGCCGCGGCAAAAATTTCACAAATAGAAAATTTTTGGAATCTTTTTACGGTACCAAGACATAACAGAAACCCTACAAGTTTGGTGTTGGTGGATGCATATTGACCTTTAAAATACAGATGACACATTATTTTTAACGAAGATTGAACGCCGTAAAAACAAAACTCCAACAAACATGGCGCAAGTAAGTTTTTTCACATTTTGACCCACTTAGAATTTTTATTGCAGTTTCCCAGCATATTCTATGGTAATATGAATGACACCATTAGAAAGTACATTTTGTCTCGCAAAATAAAAGCCCTCAAATGTCTATGTAGGTGGCAAAATAAAAAAGTTATGGCTCTGGGAAGGTGAGGGGGGAAAAACGAGCGCAAAAAAAAAAGGTAGCAAAGGAAGAATGTCCAGCTGTGCTTAATACGATTATCCACAATTTATTCGGAGGAAGTAAAAAAACAGGAAAAACAGGTACATCTAACGCGTTTCAGGCCTTGTGCATATCGGCCCTTAGTCGTAAAAAAAAAGGCTCCGTCAGGAAGGGGTTGATGGCCAGCACATTTTTTTAGTTTTTGCCTCCTTGCGTTTCAACAGTCGTAAATATATTTTTTTTCAATGATGCAGATGTATGAGGCTTTGTTTTATGTGAGACAAGTTGTATGTTTTGAGCGCGTATTTTGAGTTAAACTGCAGATTCTTTTTTCAAATTTTTTTACATTTATTTTTACATTATTTTTTACACAAAAAGATTAATTCTACAGATTGCTATGGTGATGTGGATACTTAATATGTGTAGTTTTTTTTATTTTTTGTGTAATGTAGGCACGATTATTTTTTGTTACATATTTATTTTAATGTTATTATTTAATTTATTTATTTGTTTCTTTCTACACTTTTTATGTTTTTTACTTTTTTATAATTTTTTATATATTTTTTTTTTTTTACACTCAGTAATGTATTAGCATTTCCATATATGCTCATACATTACTTTCTGTGTCAGTATGACACAGGCAGCAGTAAATGCAGCACACAGGCTTGCTATACAGACAGCCCTGGGGCTATGCTGGGTCCCCAGAGCTGAATGTACAAATTTTCCCCGGGCTCTATTGGGTCACTGGGAGCAGGGTAATGCCCTTTAATTATGCCGTCGTTAATGGGTTACACATCAATGACTGTGGGCTGAGTTATTTTGAGGGCACCAAATTTGCACTGTTATACAAGCTGTACACTGACTATTGTACTTTTGTGAGATACTGTATATGTTCGATGTGTAACCATATGCTTATAAGCTGTAAGTAAAAGCCTGATAGACCTCAATGCTGTCTCTGAGGTTGTATGTCAGAGACCCCTCTACCTTACATTTTGGTATAGTCACCACCACCAGCCTACACTCTTAGGCCAGGTCTACACAGCATAGTTAAAATAGCATACAAAATATGACGGTATTTTAACCTCGGGTTTGCGCTAAAAACCACTGTCGGTTTTTGGATTTGCCACCAGGCTCATACATTGAATTTACCAGAATATGACAGGAATCTGTTGGAAGATAGAACATATTCTATTTTCCAATGGATGGTGGAGGCCTACAAATCCAACAATAAAAAATCCGTGCTGTGTAGACTACAGCACAGATTTTCTATTGAGTTCTATGAGACACTGATTACAGTTTTGGCGGATTTTAAATGCTGAATCCGCCGAAAATCTGACTGTAATCCTGTGCTGTGCAGACACAGCCTAACAACTTTATTACTGACCACAAATCTTTTAGTGATTGTGAATATTTGTGAACATTTATAGAGCCTGTAATGCTGCTGGAAGGGGATAAAGATGTCAATTTCCTATAAGTAGATATAATGCAAGGTTTTATATATTCCAAGCACAATTTTTTTCATGAACAGAAAGTTGTAATAAAACCTATACTTTAAGCACTCATGGGGCAACTGAGTTGTCTTTGAGATTTTCCTTTGATCATTGCACCTATTGAAATTCCTTTTTATCCCCTATAAGGCTATTCTGTCTAGTGTTGTCCTGTCCTTACGGATCAGTGATAGCCTAATAGTAGAATTTGTGTTGAAGATCAATTGGTATTGATGTTAGGCCACCTAGCTTTTGTCCTCCTTGCTTCTACTTAGAAGTGAATGAAGTGCCTCTTTATAGGTTAACAGTTCATGAGTCACTATCTTTTTCTAGTGAACTATTTGCTAACTAATCATATGGAAGTCCTGATGAGCTGATATATAACTTGCACACTTGACAGCTTATCTGCTAACAGTAAGGTCATGTATAAAGGAGGCTTGAAATTAACTTAGTCTGCTATGAATACTATGAGGGCATTTAAATAAGGGACAAACACAAACCTTGCAGCAGCATGATCATCTAACTTACATGTCACAAAAAGTAGATTTAATACTGAAAGGTTTGGTCACTTCTGTCATATGAAAAAGCAGGCATTGTCTTACATCTACATAGAGTTCTAACAATATCCGAGAGTTGCCCAATATGGCAGTCATTTCTAAAATGTTATATTTGTAAAGGTGTAAAATACACAAGAATAGGCTCCATGTAAATAACCAGGTTATGAGATGTAATTGGGTTCTGTTTGCTTTGGGCTGATAGGTGAAACTCTTTGCCAATTACTTATTTACCTGTAAAATTGTATTAGTAGAAATAAACATAATACACATGAGTGAAAAGTTGCAATTATTAACATGTAAAGCTACATAGTTTCATGGATTTATTCTACTATTTAAACCTGAAAACGTTTTTTTCAGTAGTCGAATCATACACAAAGGATGGATGTAGGAAGTTTCGGCTATATGATTACCTGACCAGAAGCCAAGTAACTACTTTTGGAGATTCATAAAAAAATGAACTGCTCGAAAAATATTGCAACATTCTTAATACTTTTTATGATTACCTGTATTCATACAACTGCCACAGCCTAAGTCACAGCCTAAGTGTCTCTATCGGTAGTTCTGTCAAAATGACCTGATTAATAATGCCAGCATCTATCAACATTGTTGGCAGAAAACCCTCTAGCATAGTGCCCACAATACACAAGTGCCTGCATTCCGTCCAGCAAAGTTCCCCAATAAGTAGTACAAGCAGACTTCCCTCAGAAACAATTGAAACAAAAAATTGCCCTAAAACATTATCAGCAGAATGCCCTCAATAAACAATACTGCTGGAAGAGTACCTTCCAATAAACAGTGCTAGCCTGGTGTGCCACAAATAAACTTTACTGCCGGCACCTCCCCAAACCAACAACGCCAGCTAACTTCTTCCATTATCTAAAGCATACCATAACTACATTTCAAAATTCTGACTATTAACACAGTGAATTTTCACTTTGATTTTGTCACATAATCTTTATGTATTGCATTTAGTGTTGAGCGATTACGTTGACTATCGCCATCGGTCGATGGTCGATAGTCGGCCATCATCGACAAGATATTCGATGGTCGATGATAGATTATCACCGATGACCATTAAAGTCTATGGGAGAGCAACAACACCTTCATTCTTACACCCAAACAGGGCTGGAGAAGCTGGAATTAAAATCCACAACAGTCAAATGGATACGTGCTACATATTAGGCAACACACTTAGGTTATAAAAGCCACAGAAAAAAAGTCACACACCCACTATCCCTGTCTTGTACCACAGCATAACCTTTAAACCTGCATCACCCACAAATTAAAAAGTGCCAGAAGGCAGTATGATTTGAACCATCATTTTACTTGAACTGGACATTGAATATCCCTGTCCTGGAACGCAGCATGAGCCCCAAACCTGCATGACCCCAGATTAAAAAGTGCCGGAAAAAGGAGTCTTTCAACCACCATTTTAGTTGAACAGGACATAGACTATACCTGTTCTGTACCACAGTATGACCATATAACCTGTCTGAACCACAGATTAAAAGTTCCGGAAAAAGAAGTCTTTGAACCACCATTTTAGTTTCACTGGACATTGACTATCCCTGTCCTGGGCCACAGCATGAGCCCCAAACCTGCGTGACCCCCACATTTAAAAAGTGCCGGAAAAAGGAGTCTTTCAACCACCATTTTAGTTTCAACGGACATTAAATATACCTGTCCTGGGCCACAGCATGAGCCCCAAACCTGCATGACCCCAGATTAAAAAGTGCCGGAAAAAGGAGTCTTTCAACCACCATTTTAGTTGAACTGGACATTGACTATATCTGTCCTGTACCGCAGAATGACCATTAAACCTGTCTGACCCACAGATTAAAAAGTACCGGAAAAAGGAGTCTTTCAACCACCATTCTAGTTTCACTGGACATATACTGTCCCTGTCCTGGGTATTTTTTGGCACCTATCAATTCACCTGTGGTGACTACTAAATTGCTGTATTCAAATTTAACTACAAAGTAGCTCTATGAACAAAGCTTGACTGACCAAAAGTGAAAAAAACACCTGTCTGAAATGTATACGGGATAATAAAAGGTATTTTTTGGCACCTATCAATTCACCTGTGGTGACTACTAAATTGCTGTATTCACATTTAAGTGCAAGGTGCCTCAATGAACAAAGCTGTACTGCGCCAAAGTGAAAAAACACGTATCTGAAATGTATTCGGATAATAAAAGGTATTTTTGGCACCTATCAACCTGTGCTGACTACAAAATTGCTGGATTCTAATTTAACTGCAAGGTGGCTATATCAACAAAGCTGGAATGGGCAAAATTGAAAAAGAACACCTATCTGAAATGTATACTGATAATAAAAGTGGAGTTTTGCACCTAACAAAGAGACCTGCAGTTACTAGAAAAGATGTGTATCCTAATATAAGTTCAGGCTGCCCAATATCCAGGAAATATTTCAATAGAAAACTGTTAATAATAAAGCAGTGCAATGTCTGCACTAAGTCTTGGTGAACTATATCCAGTATTCTTTATAGAGCTTGTCTGTGTTCACCGCCGGCTCCCCCCCCCCCCCCCCCCCCGCTCACCCCCGTGACTTTACAGCGGTAGATGCTCCTTTAAAATTCTCTACCTAACTACATAAAATCTTCAAATCTCTGATCTAACTAAGTTGTAAGGATCACAGCTAACAGCAGAGCTTTTTCTGTGAAGAAATGAATAATTTCGCTGAGCTGTTTGGACACAGGCAGAGCGCACGTCCTACTGCTATGAGACGCTGACAGACACTGATCATGAACAGGAAGGGCTGTTTTATGTAAAACGAGGTCATGTGATTTTTCCAGCCAATCGCAACCATACACATCCCAGTCATGACGTCGCACACACATCTCACCCTGCTCTATTCTGTAAGCTGATTTGCTGGCCGCCAAAATGACAGGAAGCATCGAAAATGGCGTAATATTAATAGATGATGCACAGATTTTAACCTAAATTATCGCATGATCTAAAAATTTCGATCAACATAAAAACTGTGCCGATTTCAACTTTGTCGATAATAATCGCTCAACACTAATTGCATTCCATAATCTATGTGGATTTCATTTGCATTTTGCATCCCACTATTCTAAATGGTAATATGCACCAGGCACCATGCACCACATTTCTTCCCACTACCAGATTTGAAATTCACATCGCAGAAAATGTGGATGTGGCTTCCACGTGGATTCTGAGAAAATCATGTTGGCTAGAGAGGATGTGGATTACATCAAATTAACTATTAGTTAAATTAAAGCTCCATTAGTTCCAGGACGCTGAACATTGGGGGAGTTTACATACATCACATGTCAAACAAAGTGCAGCGACAACAATAACTAACAACTGGTACAGAGGGAGAGAGGATCCTGCCCATGAAGGCTTACAATCTACAAGGAAGGTGGGAAGAGACAGAAGATGAGGGGCAGACATGTTTGTGGGGTGGTGGAGGGGAAGCGGGGTTATTGCAGGTTAAAGGAGTTTTATCGTTACAAAGATCATGTCTCAGATTATGGGGACAGTAAAAATAAGCACTTTTGTAATTGGGTTGCATTACCTCTGTCACTTGGTTTAGCAGATATGAGCATCTCTGTAAATCTGTCTTCTATTTCTGCTTTTGCTGGTCAGAACGCCCCCTGGTCGATTCTCGCACCCTAGACACGCCCCCTGCACTGTGATTGGCTGGCTGACATTTCATTCAGCCTGTTGGGATACGCCCCTAGACAGATTGGCTGCCTGCCCACTCTGTGTTTACTCCCCTCTGAGCTGTTAAAATCGATAGTGAAACCAATGTCTGCTGCCTTTATGTACATCTCCCAGCTTTAGGGCCAATGTTCTGGGCAATTACTGGCTTTTTAAGGGGCTTTTGCCAAGAGGTTGATTAACCTCCTCACAGATCCAGTCCTTAAGCTGCTACTTGGAAAAGGTGTTCTGTTCCTCAGATCGAATGCAAGCTCCGCCTCCTTCTGACATCATCACCTGTAGTATATAACATAAGGATTCAACACTGTTTCTGCACAAGCTGCTTGTATAGCACAGTGCTTAGGTGATTAGCTCTGCAAGACAGAGGTTGGGAGTTCAAGCCCATCAGTTATTTATTTTTTTTTTTATTTAAAATTTGTACACATATGTAAAGATATGAAAATATATGTGTAGACATTTATAATTTTATTCATATACACACACAAAGCTCCCCTATATAGTGTCCTATCCTTGCAGTCACACCAAGCACTTCCAACATATGTGATACAATGCATATACTCTGGGGATGAGACATGATATATGTGAGCTCTGTATGTGTATATATATCATTATAGACATTCACATAAATATATTAGGTCTCTCTACTTATGTGTAGAATTTAGGGGGAAAAAAAATACCCTGTGAGGGACTAGAACTCCAAACTCCTTTGTTGTAAAAACAACACTATCATTGCTCACTGCTCTACCTCTGCACCACCAGCCCAAGTTAGTTACAAGCTGAGCAGGGCCTTCTCTCAAAGCTGATTTGCTTCTCTCCCTATTGTTTTCACTCACATGTCACTGACAGGAAGCAGAGATCTTTACTTGAAGCTGACATTTGTAGTTGAGTAAAAATCTCTGCCTAAGACATATGACAGGTGCTTGCTGGAGTTTGGAGCCTCAAGGCTGCAGACATAAGCATGCAGGAGGCTACAGAGCTGTTATATCCAGACAACCTTCTGCATCCCCTGCTTTAAACAAAATGATGATGTCACAGTTCTTCAGTGAGGGGAGACACGCCTCCTGGGAGGAGAGACACGCCTGCTGAGAGGAGAGACTCGCCCCTGGATTTCAAACTCAATCGAGAAAATTAGCTGAACAGCACAAGCAGCTCAAACGATAACACCCCTTTAAAGACTATCCTGAAGAGATGGGTTTTCAGGTTGCTTTTGAGGCCAATAAAAGTGGAGAAGAGTCTTATGTGTTGGGGCAGTGAGTTCCAGAGTATGGGAGATGACAGGAGAAATTTTGGAGGCAGTTTTCTTATGAGCTGACACGGGGAGATAAATGGAGCTAATCTGCATAAAAAACCAGGGGAAAAGCCACAACGTACAAAATTTAAATCTATTACAGAAATTAGAGGGCATTGTTGCAATAGGTTATATGCTGTATAGTGTTATCCACATGCCACTGTGATAGGGTTGCAGCATGGGGTATGAAGAGTTCTTTAGGATTCTGAGGGAACTGGGGTGGGGGGGGGGGTTTGCAGTGAGTTGGGCCCTTGTTATTATTCTCTTCACAGCACACATCAAAGGTACCAGTTTCCACTGTAGGGCAGTTTAACAGGCTTTATTCAAGTCCATTCTCCATACAGTCACTTCAGTAAACATCAATGATAACAGCAATGCAAATGGCTCCTGGCATTCACACAGTTTAACTGCTAACAGGGGGGGTAATGAGCTCACAGATACCTGAGGGTTCACCAGTCATATCCTGTCACTCCTGAGCTGTGATTGCTGGCTGTTCTCTTCACTGGTGTGCAATGGCTGCAGCATACACACAGGATTCTGTCTTTACTGTCTCTCACTTCTTCTGTGTCCTTCACTCTGTCTCATAGGACCTAAACTACCCAGAATCCACTCCTCCAACAGTGTTCCAGCAACTTCTGTCTCCTCCCCTTTTTCTAGCATGCACAACACTAGGTTTGACTGTTCTAGTCCTCTGTGCTGTACAACCAACCATACTGTGTGCTGGTACTTTTGGCGCCCTCTAATGGCCAATGAGAAGTAACTAATTTACACTTAATAAGAACAGTGACAGTAGAGCTTACCCCGGGTCACAATAGCCTCTAGGGGGTCTCACTATTTAGATGTGAGTACTACAAGGGCATCACAACTTGTTGGTTCAGTGGTCAGGGACCCGATCAGACACATGTGTAATGGCAGCTAACACCTAATGTAATAAAGTGTCTGAAGACATCCTCTGAGCGTGATCCATCATAAGTAACAACTAACAGAACAGCATTCCAGATATGGTTTTCTCTGACAATGCTGTTCAGTTTACATAGGAAGAGTTTAAAACATTCAGCAAAATATGAGAATCTGAACACCAGGCATCTTCTCCAAGATATCCTCAGAGCAATGGAACAGCAGAGTCAGCAGTAAAAGCAGCAAAAAAATGTGGAAAGCAAAACAGGCAGGTACAGATGTATACCTGTCTATACTGGATCACAGAACCATACCCACCCAAGGCTTAGACAGCAGTCTGGCACAGACACTCATGAGTAGGCGTAGAAAGACACTCTTACTGTTACGGTCCATGCCACGGTATCCATTGTGGACCATGGAGATGGCCGTGTCCCTGCTGTACCTGTTGCTGTGTCCCTTGTGTCTTTGTAGTCACCTGTCCTCGTTCCTGTTCCTGTCTGGGTCTGCCCACTCTTACTAGGATTCGTGTGCGCTTGCTGGTCTGGATTTAAAGGGACAGTGTCCCAATTTACTGTCCAATGATCTACGATCTCCTGGCATATAAGGAACTTCCGGCCTCTGATCCTGGTCAGTTCATTAATGTCCATCTGGGCTCCTGACCATGGCTTCCTGCTGCTACCTGTGTTTATGTTTGTCTGTTCCTGTGTACGTTTAACCCTGCGGTTCCTGGTGTCTTGCATGTCTGTTAACTAGGTTCATGTATCCTGCCATCTTGCTTGTCTGCCTGATATACATTTTTCTGGATTTTGCTTTTTTTTGCTGCCCTGAAACCTATTCACCCAGCTGTATCCTGCCATCTTACCTGTCAGCCTGATACCTGTTTAGCCTCATGTCACCATGTTCCCTGTGTTCCTGTTTCTTCTGTATACTGCCATTGTACCTGCTTGATACCTGCCTGGACTCTGTCACCTGAACTTCGGCTGTCAGCGCAAATAGCTACATCAGGGGTAGTGACCTGAGGGCTCCCCACACAGAAGTCCATTTTGGCCTTGAGGCGAGCTCTGGTGAAGTCCGGTGGCCCCTTAGACTCTGCTCCCTGGCATGGTCTGCTATACCACCATCTACGTTCGTGGTGGCCCAGAGGATCCACAACTATCCGGCGCCCACCGTGTCAGTATACACTGACACCACTGGTCATGATACTTACCAACTGCTAGTCATCTGTTAAAGCCAAAGTTGGTGGGAAACATTAAAGCTAAACTACAAAATAATCAAGATAAGCAAGCTTTCTGTTACAATAAGTCTGCAAAGGATCTGCCTTATCTCCAGAGGAATGATCATAAACGGGTGCAGCCAAGCAGCAAATGCAACCAACACCGGCAATAGGAAAAGGTTGTGTCCAGAAACTAGGATCTCAGTCCTACAAAATTGTAACAGAGGAAGGAAGAGACTAAGGAGAAATCTGAGGTATCTGAGGAAAACACGAGAACGAGATGATTCATAGCTTTTTGATAAGTATCCCGACACCCAAGACAATGAGGCAGCAAGTACAAGCCAAGGACAAATAGGTACTGCTGACCACCATTGTGAGTATTCTGGCCAGAGGCAGGAAACATCAGAAGGCAGATTGCCAGATACAGAAGAACAAGATGTAGAGAGTGACACTTTTTATGTTACTAGAGCTGGCAAAATGATCAGAAAGCCTGCCCACCTCAAGGATTACACCTGACTGTACTGTATTATAATTATCTCTAACTTGGTCATGTTAATTGCTGTGATTTATTGTTTTTTGTTGTTCTTCCAGTTAAAAGAGAAAGGATATAGCAAAATGTTATTTTCCGTGTGGCCTCTAGGGGTCTCACTACTTGAATATGTGTGCTACAATGACATTGGTTTAGTGGTCTGGGACCTGATCAGACACATGTGTAATGACCGCTAACATCTCATGTAATAAAGTCCATGAAGACATTCTCTGAGTGTGATCCATCATAAACAACAGCTAAAAGAATTGGCATTGCTTTAGATTACTGCTGTAGTTCTTTTGTGTTATCAGGGTTATTTATGGTATTTCAATATTTGTATAGTGCGCCCCCCCCCCCCCCCCTGAAATAAAAAATACAGGCACATGACTACTGAGCAAGTAATTGGCTTACAGCCACTGAGCAATGTCCAGAATGTCATCAATGAGAGAGTGGCAGGTACCACCAAAGCAGCAGGAACACTGGAGCGGATAATTACCTTTTTTTTATTCAACCTGTTAACCCCTTACCGACATTTGTCGTACTCATACGGCAATGTTGGGCAGGGGTTCCCGCAAATTGCCGTATGAGTACGTCAAGGGATTTGCGGCTCACAGGGGAGCACGCAAGACGCGGCATGGAACCGGCAGATTTTACGGGGCATCATGCCCATCCCCACGGCCGGAGTGAGCTCCGGCCGGGGGGATTAACCCCCCGATGTCGCGACACGTTGGCCCGCGACATCGCGGTGGGGGGGAGGGGTGATCCTGCTCCCCCCGAGATCCGGCGCAGTAAGGGCGTGAGCCCCGCTACTGATTTCCCCCCAGGAGCCCGGATGCTGAATGCAGCATCGGGTTGTCGGGACATCACGATGCCCACAATGCTTTTGGGGAGCGTGACAGCAGTTGCCATGGGACCAGATCAGCAAAAAAACTGTTGTGATCTCCATTGTTAAACGATTCACGACGTTATGAATTCCCCCCGGGGGGAAAAAGTTTTTAAAAATGGGGGAAAAAAGTAAAAAAAAGTGTAAAAAAAATTAAAACACAAAAAAAAATTTAAAAAAAAAACACACCCCCCCCCTTTTCCCCTTTACAAAGCCAACCCCAAAAAAAGATAAAAAAAAAATAAATCCCATTTTTGTATCCCCGCGTGCGTAGCGCCCCCACCCTAAAAAACTGTATGTTGATTACCCCGTACGGTAAACGCCGTAAAAAACAAAAACAAAAAAAAGTCCAGAATTGCAATTTTTGTAATCCTGCAGCACATAAAATGGAATAAAAAGCGATAAAAAACAATATAAATGCCAAAATTGTACCAATTAAACCCGGGTCAGTTCATCCGCAAAAATAAAGTCCTTATACAGTTGTTACGGAAAAAATAAAAATGTTCTGGTATTAGAAGATAGCGATGCTTAAATTTGTTTTTACAAAATAAAAACACTTTTTTTTCAAAAAAAATGTGGCCTTTCAAATAAAAAAAACTAAAAAAATTGGGTATCCCCTTTAAATCGTCTAACCCACAGAGTAAAACTACTTGTCCGGATATGCATGGTGAATGCTATTAAAATTAAAAATAAAAAACAGTGGATTGCAGTTTTTCTTCACCTGCCTTCCAAAAAAAAGGTTAAAAGCGATCATAAAGTCTTGCCCCCTCAAAAAAGTTCCAATAAAAACGCAACTTCCCGCAAAAAAAAAGCCTATACGCTCCATAAACAGAAAAAAAAAAAAAGTTATGGTTCAGACTGCGGTGTGAAAAAAAAGTGTTTTCCTTTTCAAATAAGTGTTTTTTTGTGTAAAAGCGTAAAACTTTAAAAAAAATTAAAAGTGGTTATCGCTGTAATCGTTAAACCTGCGAGGAAAAATGCATGTTTTTTTATACCGCACGGGGACCGCGTAAAAAATAAAAAAAAAAAAAACACTCGGATTGCTGTTTTTGTACAAATCCCTCACAAAAACCTTAATAAAAAGTGTTTAAAGCATACATGCCCCCTAATGGGCCCAAATAAAAACATCAACTATTCGTAAAAAAAAAACACACCAAGCAGCTCCTATGCAAAAAAAAAAGAAAGTTTGGCGTCAGAATAGTACAACAAAAAAACAATTTTTTTTAAAATCGTTCTATGGTAAAAGTAATAAAAAATAAAAAAAATAAAAAAAATTTTTTTAAAATCTTTGAAATTGTACACCCCCATATTTAAAGTTATCCGGGTCTTTTTTCCCTTTTATGGCGAATACTGTAAAAATGAAGCCCAAAAAAAAAATGGCGGAAATGCGTTTTCCCCCCTCCATTTCCATGGCCCCAAATGCTAAAAAAAAACTACGGAAAAACCTGTCCCCCCAAAAAATGACAATACCCCCCTTTAGAGGGAAAATCCCTGAGGGGTGTTGAAATCCCAAAAAGGGGAAATTTTCTGGGGGGTTTTTCACTGTTTAGTATTTTGGGGGGCTTTGAGTAGAACATGGCCCCCCAAATCTGGGGCCCCAAAGAAATAGGCTCCCCCCCCCTTGCCCCCCCTGCATGCCCCAAAACGGGTTTTTCCCCCCACTGAAAGGTATTCCCGAACTTGGAAAAAATTTGCGAGCACAATTTTGGGGCTTTTTTTCCAAGATTCCTTGTAAAAAATTTAAAAAATTTTTAGCTAAAATTGCGATTATTGGAAAAAATATATATTTTTTTTTTTTCAGGCGAAACGCTAAAAAAATTTGTGAAAAAGCTGTGGGGGTCGATATATCACAACCTCGGATATATTTCCCTAAGGGGGTGTGTTTCCCAAAATGGGGTTTTTTTTGGGGTAAAATTAAGTTTTGGCCCTTGGGTGTCCCCAAATGGAATGGCCCCTAAAAAAATTTAATGGGAAAAAAAGGCCCCGGCCATAGGGGCTCCCCTTTTTTGGGGCTTGTGGTTGGCCAAATTTTAAGCACTAGGGCCACTTGGGTATCCTGAAAACGGAATCGGGGAAACAAAAATTTTTTATTTCCCTGATCAAATTTTCCGTATTCTTGTTTAATTTAAATATTTCGCAAAAAAAAAATTTTGAAAATTATTCCCCCCCGGGGGTTTTTTCCGTGAAACCCTAAGCGTTTTCCTAAACCGGGGGAAAACATTTAAGGGGTTTTTGTTTGCTTGATAAAAAAGTTCATTCTTCGAAACGTCCACGGGTTTTGCGGACGGCTCGCCCCCCCCCGCTATCCTATATCTAATACCATTTGAAAATATGGACTACGTTTAATGCGAAGTATTGCACCTTTTCCCATGACTTTAAAAATTTTGTCGTTTTTTGTATCGTTCATGATTTAAAAAGGGGGGAAAAAAAATTTTTAAAAAAAGTTTGGGCAATTTTCTATAGTGTTTCTTAGATGAGGTATTTTGGGGGTATCTAACAACAGGTCAATCAAAGTCACGTTTTAAAAATGGATGGTCCCCTAAAAAAAATGTATATTGAAAATTTTCTTTTTAAAAAATTGAAAATTACTATAAATTTTAAGCCCCCAATGTCGTAAAAAAAAAAAAAAAACATTTAAAAAATGATGCCAAACCCACAGCGACATTTGGTAGAGTAGTTAAACTTTTTTGAGTGGAATAACTATTGTCTTACTGCAGAAAAATTTTTTAAGTTTTAAATTGGTAATTTTTACATTTTTCACCTATTTGTTTTTTTCACAAAAAAACAATTTTTTTTTTGGAAAAAAATTTTTTACATCTTTAAAGCACAATGTGTCACGGGGGGAAAAAATCTCGAATCCTGGGGGTTTTAAATGTCAAAAAGTTATTCTCAAAAAAGGACAATGAAGATTTCAAAAAAAGGGGGTCTGTCAGAGAGGCCAAAACTGGTCTGGCGGTAAGGGGTTAAAATCAATAGAGGCTTGTGATTTTAAATTAAAGGGCAACCCAGAGAATAGGCATTTTTAAGTTAGTTTTTCTATTTGAAAAACAGAATGTTATTTTAAAATCGTAAGTCAACAGAGGGTCTATTGATGGTATTGCTCAAGTAGGTCTTGCTTCTAATTTGGCCTAACCTATCAAAGTATTTGGGAGTCAGGTTATTCCGAACATAATTCCAATTAAAGTCTATGGAAGAAAAATTCAGCATGTGTTTTCTTTCTTCTTGAAAGCACATACATGTCTCCAAATTACATAGGTTAAGGTTAACAAGGAACCTGTCAGGTGGTTTATGCTGCCCTAGCAGGATATGATAGAGGGAGAGAAGCTGTGCCCTGTGATATATGGGGTTGTATGATAGAGGAAGAGAAGCTGAGCTCTGGGATATATAGGGTTATATGATAGAGGAGAGACGCTGAGCTCTGTGATATATAGGGTTATATTTGATAACAGAAAAGTGTGTCCGCTTTTATCTCTCCACCTCAAAAGAAGAGAAAGCAGGGAATGGGGAGGACAAAACAGGTGCCCAGAATAGTGTAGTATATAAATAAATGGAAAATAAGATCCTTAAATAAACTGCTCACCTTAGGGTGTTGTACAGTATATGGTACAACACATATAAAGAGTATATAAATGTATTGCCAATTTCAGCTGCTAGTGGCTCTTCCAAACAACTCCTGCTCCTCACACCTGAAGCAGGAGAAGAATATGGTTTTTGAAAAATTGCTCCTGGTGTACCTAACAGCAAAGTAAAAGAGCTTACTCAAGCGCTTGAAGATTCTTGACAAATCCTTCTTGAATATAAATTTATGGGGATATATTGGTTAATTTATATTCAAGAAGGATTTGTGAAGAATCTTCAAGTGCTTGAGTAAGCTCGTTTACTTTGCTATTGGGTACACCAGAAGCAATTTTTCAAAAACCCTATAGGGTTATATGATAGAGAGAGAAGCTGAGCTCTGTGATATATAGGGTTATATGATAGAGGGAGAGGAGCCGAGCTCTGTGATATATAGGGTTATATAATAGAGGGAGAGAAGCTGAGCTCTGTGATATAGGTTATATGTAGGAGTTTATATGGGGTATGATAGAGGAGAGAAGCTGAGCTCTGTGATTATAGGGTTATATGATAGAGTAGAGAAGCTGAGCTCTGGGATATATAGGGTTATATGATAGAGGGAGAGAAGCTGAGCTCTGGGATATATAGGGTTATATGACAGAGGGAGATACGCTGTGCTCTGTGATATATAGGATTATATGATAGAGGGAGAGAAGCTGAGCTCTGTGATGTATAGGGTTATATGATAGAGGAGAAAAGCTGAGCTCTGTGATATATATGGTTATATGATAGAGAGAAGCCGAGCTCTGTGATTTTTAGGGTTATATGATAGAGGGAGAGAAGCTGAGCTCTGTGATATATATAGGGTTATATGATAGAGAGAAGCTGAGCTATGTGATATATAGGGGTATATGATAGTGGAAATCACTGAGGTTATACACCAAACTCTAAATCTAAAACATACCTTTTATTTCTTGCCAATAAAACAATTCCAAATTTAAAACCACAATTTTCTGCAGCAAAACCACTGCCAAATTATATTAATCAACAGGGATATCTGCCCCTCACACATGACCCTACACTGACCTAAAGACAGGCCGGGTAGTTGTCCTGAAAAGGACAGCCCCACCTTTGGAGGCTCACCCTATAAAAAACCTAATATATCTCTAAATAACTACCAAAGGAATCCACTGCCCAAACAAAATCTCTTATGATATATGGATTCCTTAATCCAAAAACATATAAAAGGAATAGGTAAAGAACAGGGGACCTTAGGAACAGTGTTCGCAAACAGCGATAGCTACTTACATAGGCACAAAAGGGTCATCTAATCTAGCTCCTAAAGCCTGTATTAAGCTCTTTCACAAAACATTAGGTCAGTATGGGATCATTATATGTATACAATCTTATTTACTACACACATCCACAGTTAATCACCTTTAACACAATAACCAGAGGAAAAATTCAGGCAAAAGATATAAGGATATCAAATTCACATAACACCTTATTTTTGCCTCCAGTCCTCTCCTTTCATCCTGACACATTTCCCCCCAGTGGATAGGTCAGGGTTCATCAGGAGATTTAGAAAAAGAACAGGGATATGGATAATGATAATGATAGGCAGCGATATTTGCCCCCTTGATATGCCGATGGTAGCCTCACCAGGTTAAAAGCCCAGCCTTAAATAGACATGGGGAGATTAATGACACTCACCAGAGACACTCCGGAAAACAATCCGGCGTCCATGTCTATGGACTGCACATGCGCAGGCTTCCGGCTTCCTGAACTGTCGCTATAGTAACCGGTCATTCCTTTCTGGTCATGTGCAGTAGCTTCTACTCAAATGGGGTCATCAGATACTTAGAGGCGTGTCATACAATACATGGAAACCTCCAATTTGAACCTGGGTGCCACTGGCAGGGTTGCGGCATATATATATATATATATATATATATCTATATATATATATATATATATAATATATATATATATATAGATTATATATATATATTTATATATATATATATATATATATATATATTATATATATATATTATATATACCGCCCCACCATTACCAGTGGCACATCACTGCTAAAAGGGCATACAATACTTGGAAACCTCCAATGAAGCATTTATGCTATCTATCATACATGAAAAAAACTTTGAGATGTTTAGTTCACACGTTTTGATCAAAAAAATTTTAAGCCACCCATGGCTTACAATGTGATCTCATGGCGGTTGTTCCTACGCTATCTTTACCTCTCAATAGAGCCAAATTCAGGCCTCTCACTGGGTCAACCGACCTCCATTATCCAGAGAGAAAAATAAAAGACACCAACCTTGCAAACATGCTGCACTTATAACAGCCTGTGAAGATGGGCGGAGTACAAGAAACCAAAATGGAGGCATCCCTTCCTCCCTATATAGAATAAAAGCAATATATGCCAAATACAACGCATAGTTCTGCACAGGTTTCCATGTATGCCCTTTTAGCAGTGGTGTGCCACTGGTAATGGTATGCGTGTGTATATGTATATATGCCGCAACCCTGCCAGTGGTACCCAGGTTCACATTGTGTTTTTCAGAAAAGTTTTTTTTTTCTTTTCTTGTGTGCAAAAACAAATGCGTTGTTTTTGGGCTTATTTTTCTTTTATTCTATTGGGAAAAAGGGATGCCTCCATTTGGTTTCTTGTACCCCCGCCCACCCTTCACAGGCTTTTAATAAGTGCGGGCTTTTTGAAAGGTTTTGGTGCTTTTTTTTTTCTTTTTGGGTTTAAGGGAGGTCGGTTGACCCAATGAGGGGCCCCTAAATTTGGCTCTTTTGAGGGGTTTAAAAGATACCCGTAGGCCCACCCACCTTTGGGGGGTTCCAAGAAATTGTATCCTTTTTAAAAGCAGGGGGTTGTGCCACGGGTAAGGGTGTGCGTGGTAAAATATATATGCCGCAACCCGCCAGTGGCACCGGGTTTCACATTTAGAAGGGGGCCCGATTTCCAAAAATTCCTTTTTTTCCGGTGATTTTTGCCGAATTTTCCGAAAAAATTTTTTTTGGGTTCCGAATTACTTCGGGAGGGAAACCCGTTTGGTTAAAAATAACAGTTTTTCCCCCGGGTGCACAGGGGCCCGCAGGGTGCTGTGAACGATTGTGCCATTGCTTAAATATGCGAGGGGTTTGGGGTTTGGTCTTCATACAATGTTGTATTTTTTAGTAATGACACCAGATAAACTGCCACCCTCTTTAAAATTTCCTTTTAAACTAAAAAATTCCCCGGGGGCACTTAAGGGGCAAAATGCCCAAAAAAAACTAAAGGGCGGGAATGTACCCTTAAAAAGTCAGGAAAGAAAAAAGCTGGAAAAAAAAAAAAACAAGCGAAAAGGTAAAGGGTGGGCCAACCTTTAGTGAACAGAGTGTAATTTTACGGAAACGGGCCCACGAAAAAGGGAAACAAAGGTCAGGGGAGTGGCAAAATAAACTTTTTTGTGGGTTTGCAAAAAAAAAGATTTGGGGAAACAGAGGGGCAAAAAGGGACACAGAGGGGAGGTGACGGAAAAAGAGCAACAGCATGGGGTCGAGAGGGGCACAATGACCGGGTGGGGAGGGCACGGCAAAAACCCCAAAAGCAGTAGCTTATCGGGAGAGTGGCCAATACAAATTCTGGAGGTGGAAAAAACGGGGTTTTAGGCCAAAATGGCAAAGGGACACGGGTGTGGAGGTCCCCGGCCCAGCAGCAGCACGGGGTTTTAAGACAGTGGCAAAAAATGCCCATTCTGGAGGTAGCAAAAACAGGAGTAGGCCACAGAGGGCCCACAATGACCCCAGTTTTGGAGGTCACGGAAACAGCAGCATGAGGTAAAACAGTGGAACAATAAATTTTGGGAGGGGGCCCCAAAAAAATTGGGAGTGGGCCACAGAGTGTAAACAATGCCACAGTGGGGGGTTCAGGGGCACAGAAAGCATGAGGTCGGGAACAGGGGCACAATAAACTTTTCTTTTTAGGGGGGCCCCAAAAAAAGGAGAAAGGGCCAAACCCAAGGGTGGAAACAATGACACAGTTTGGGGAAAGGTACGGCAGCGGGCCGCAGCAGCAGCATGAGGTCAGGCAGGGCACAATACATTCTAGGGGGCCCAAAAACAGTAGTGGCCACAAAAGTGGCACAATGACAGAGTGTGGAGGTTACGGAAAGCAGCCACAGCAAACGCCGAGGTCAGAGATTTGGCACAAGGGAACATTCTGTGGGTAGCAAAAAAAAAAGAGTACCCACAGGGGTGGCACAATGACACAAGTGGGGGTGACGGTTTAAGAGCAACAGCATGAGGCCCCAGAGAGGGGCCAATGACAGGGTGTGGAGGGAAACGGCAAACACCCCACACAGCAGAAATGAGGAAAGAGAGTGGCAAAATTTGACATTCGGGAGGTAGAAAAAAACGGGAGTAGGCCCCCCAGAGGGGGAAAATTTCCCACAGTGTGGGGGTCATGGCAGCAAAAGATAGGTTAGACAGGGGCCCCAATGACAATCTGGAGGGGGCAAAAAAACGGGAAAAGGCCACGAGGGCAAAAATAAACCACATTTTGTGGATTTTAAACGGGCAGCGCAGCAGGGAGGTTTCAAAACAGGCACAATGACATTTGGGGGGGGGGAAAGAACTGGAGTAGGCCACAGAGGGGCACAATGACACGGGTTGTGGGGGTTTAAAGGGCCCAGCAGTAACCCGCATGAGGCCCAGACAGGGGAAACCAATGACATTCTGGAGGGGGAAAAAAACTGGAGTAGGCTCAAATAAAAAACCCATTCCTCAAAAAATTTTAACTTTTAATAGTATTTAACCATTAAAATACGGGTTAGTATTAAAAAATGCAAACCAAAAAACTTATTATGGAAGGAAAGGAGAATGCCCGGGGAGTCAGTGGTATAAATAGCAAAAATTGGCCCCTAAAAGGACACCAAATTTACCCCCCTTTAAAATAAATGGGGGTAACCCCCCCAAAAAGGGGCGACCCGAACAGTTTTGTCCCCCTATATATCCCCTAAATGGGTCCCCCAAAAATTTTCCAAATAAAAGTGGACTTAAAATCAAAGGGCAAAAAAAATAAAACGCACATTCACATGCATATTTTATTGGTTTTCCCGGACCTGAACTAATAAGATGGATAAAAAAGGTCCCTAGGGTTTTCCCCCCAACGCTGCGTTTCGTCCCAATCTGGGGGAATTCTAAAAGGGGGTTTCCCAAAAAAGGAGTAAAAACAACAGAGCTATAATTTTTGTTTTTTGTTTTTAAATTTGGAAATTTAAATACATATTCCCTTTTTGACGAAACATATCCCCAAAGGCAAATGTGCCCTCATCATGGGTTTGAAAAAAAACCCTCGGGGTCGGGGAAAATAAAAGAGAGTTAGGGGTACCCCCCGGGTGGGAAAAACAATCACACTCCCCCACAACTCCCTTTCTCACACCTCATACTTTTAGAGTAAAATTACCTACCATTAAATGAAGCGCCGCCCACTCCAATTTTTCTCTCACCATGAAACCCTTGTGTAACGGTTTCCCTGTGGAAGGGGGAAAAATACTGCTTTTTCGCCCCCAAAGGAATGGGGCGGGTTTTTCAGAAATCCCTTATTGCGCATCTTTTTCCGGGGGTTTTAATCCAAGTGGCCGGGTTTCCGGTAAAAAACAGCCCCAGTGCGCATGCGCAGCCCCAAAGTAAAAGAAGGCGCGGATTTAAAGGGCTATCCGGGAAAGCCCTCCTCGGTGCCATGGTAAATTTTCCAGACATAACTTTAACTTCCGGGTTTTTTTAGTTTGCCGGGAAAACTTTTAATAATTTTGAAACTGGGCCAATTTACTTTCCCACAAATAACGCCGAATAGACATTAAGGATATTTTTAGGGTGAAATTTTCCACCCTTATATCATAAAATCAAAAACCCAAAACGTTTTAAAAAAAAGTACCCCCCCAAAGTTTAAATATAGGTTTTTAAAAGCGCACTCCCCTGTGGCATATAATAGTCCAAAAAACTTATATATACCCCCCATCTTAACCAAAATTTACAATGCAGACTTCCCCATTAAAACAAGGTCCCCTATAATACCAGTGAAATGATATTATAGAGAAAATATATCAAATTGAAATAAAAGGCCCAAAATTTACCCAAGGATAATCCACGCTTTTGGGCCCCGGAAAAGTAAATTTACAATCAACTTAAAAAAATAAATCCCCAACGCAGAAAGGGGCACCAGATAAATACAGAAAGCCAGCGGGAAAGATGTAAAGGGACACACATATCCTTTTATTAAAAAAAGCAAAAAAAAGGAAAGAGTGATTTTTAGACCATGGGGTTTTTAAAATTACCTGTTCAACCTATAAACCCAAACCGTTTTTTCTCTTTGGGGTTTAAATTTTTCCCAGTCACCCCCACGTATAGGTGGCCCGGACAATATCGATCCCCCCAAAATTGTAACAAAATCTAAATTTCCCACCAGGGTTTTATCCCAGATGTTTTTCTAGCAATGGGCGTATCCATTGTTTTTTAATATCATTTAAACATGTTCCCCTTTTATTCTGTTTAAATCACTTTTGGGTTTTTTACCCACGTAGTTCAAAAACCAAACGGGAAAGTACCCAAATTTAAATAAAACTGTTGTTTGTCTTTAATAAAACCCTGATTTTAAAATTTTTTTAGCATCATATCTTTGGAAACCCTTTAAAAACTCCTTGCAGTTAAAAACCAAGGGGCAAAATTTTTTACATTTCCCGGGGCATTTAAAAACACCCTTTTTGGTTTCCCTGCTGACCATTTTTCCCCCTTTAGGGGCGCAAAAAAAATTGGCTTTTGCCCAATCTATAAACCAATACTTCCCCCCCCCTTCCTATGGGTTTAATCTGTGGAGATGGGGGCAAAAAGGGTTTCTTTGGGAAATAACCCTGTAGAAGAATGTTCCAATATCTACTGATGATTTTTTCCAAATTTGGGGTAGGGTTCCCAAACTAAAACTCCCCAAATTTAATAGGAGATCACTTTTTTTTCCAGAGCCCAATCTTTTTTCATTTTCAAAAGGTCTTTGAAACCCAAATTTGGTTTTCATTTTCTGTCCCTTTTTAGTCCCCTTTCTAAATGGGCTGTTAAAAGGGTTTTTTTTTTGGTACCCCCCGCTACTAAATTTTTAAAAATTTTACCAAAATTCCCGAAAGCTTTTTTTCTTTTAAAAAAGGTCCCCCCTTTTGGGGGAACAGTTTTCCCCTTTAAACGGAGGAAACGGGCCCCCCGGGGGAACCCACTCTAAAAAGGGGGCCCTTCGGGGGACAACTCTCCCCCCTGAAAAGGGGGGTTATTTGTTTGCCCTTTTTTCTTTATCCCCCTTTTAGTATTGAGGTTGTATTTTGGCCCTTTTTTGAGTTACCCAAATCCATAAAATTTTGGTTTTAAAGGGGAATCATTCCTTTGTTTTAGGTGAACCCTTTAAGTCCTATGTTTTTATTATTTAAGGATTTCAGAAAAAATTTCCCAAAGGATAGTATTTTTCCCCCATTCCCACAAAAATAAAAAATGTCATCAATGAACCGGCCCCACATTATGATGTTTTTTGGGTTTTCATCTGTCATTTTTCCAATCATTGAATACCAATCTTTGGTTTCAACCCACCGCCAGGAAAAAAATTTGATATTTTGGGGACCCACTGGGGCCTCCCCCAGTGAAAAGTGCCCGGGGAGCTGGGGGGGTTAGATCTTGAGGTCAAATAGAAAGGTGTTTCCCTTTTTCTTAGAGAAAAATTTAAGAAAATTAAAAAAAAATTAGTTTCACTATGACTTTTAAAAATTTGGATCCCCCTAGACCCCCGGGGGAAGAAAGCCCAAATTGCCCCCAAAGGCCGTTCTTGAACTAGTTTGGGGAATTTAGAGAAATTTAAAACTTTTTTTCTTATATTTAAAAAAAATTTGTGTATCATGAACAAACCCCAAATCCCCATCCAGTTTTTGAGGAGTAAATCGGAGGGTTTTCCCTTTAAAGTTGAGGGCAAAAGGTGGTCAAAAAGGGGCCCTTCTCAGGTTTTTTGTCAAACCATGGGGATCCCCAAATTTTTGGAGGGCCCAGCCCTGCCCTATTCCCGGAAAAAATTGGGGTTTCCCCTAGGGGGGGTTTGTTCCCTTGTTGCACCCTTAGGGGCCCTTTTAAAAAAGGGGTTACCCTTTTTCTGGGGGGTTTTTCCCGGTAGTAAAAGTCGTTTTCGTTTTAATTGATAAGCCCTATTGGACAGAGCTTCACCCAGCAAAACCTTTCAATTTCCTTTTTCAAAAACCAAGGGGGTTAGAGGACCCTTTTTAAGAAACTTTAAAAACACCCTAAATTTTTGCAATAGGTTGGCACATTTGCTGATATTCAAGGGGCCCCAAACCAGTATAAACACATTTCCCCCCTTATCTGTGATTTTATTACAATAGATTTATCACTCCCTAAATCTTTTAAAGGGCCCGTCTTTTTCCCCTGGGTAGATTGTTTTTAACCCCCAGCTTAAGGGTTTTAGTTGGGTTTTTGATTTTCCCATCCACTGTTTTTTAAAAAAAAAACATCAATGGGACAATTTTAATTTTGGGGAGGTGGCATAAAAAGAGCTTTTTTTTGTGCAAAAAATGGTGAACGGGCCCCCCACCCCAAAAGGGTTTTCCCCCCCTCAGACATGAAAGCAAAACAATGTTCTTACCCCAATAAGGCCCCCCGGGTTCTATCCCCAAGCTTTTAAAATTCTCTTAGATCTTTTTTTTTGAAAAAAATTTTTTCCCATTTTAAAATTTTTGGGAAAAAAAAGAAATCCCAAAACTTTGGCCCCTTCGAATTCCCCTGAAATAATTTGGGAGGGGCAAACGATTTAAACCTCTCTCCCAAAAATCTTCTTTCAGGTTTAGAAAGCTCGTTTAAAATGATTAATAATTTTGTAAACTATCTGTTTTAAACCCATTTCAACCCTTTTCCCTCCTCAGGGGTTTTGGGGGGAGTGGGCGATCTAAAAAAAAAGGGCCCATGGATGGCGAGGAAGATGATGAAGGGCATGGGTGCATTCCATGGTTTTCTACCTTTTTGGGCCCTTTTTTAAAACCTTTTTCCTTTCCCCCTATTTTTTCCTGGGGAAAAAAGGGGTATCTTTTCTCCGATTTAAAATTCGCCTCGAAAAGGGAAAAAATATCCGTTTCATTTTCAGGTCTTTTACTGCCTTAGTTTTGCAAAAAGGAAGGGAAAGGGCCTTTTCCCCCCCTTTTAAAAACGTTTGATCTCTCAAAAAAGAGATTGTGTTTTTTTTCTTTAATACAATTCTGATGTTCTGAAACCCTTTTTATTAAGTGCGATTTCTCTCTTTTCAAAGTCAAAGGTTTTAGTTTTAAATTTTAAGGGGCAAAATTTAGATTGTACTTTCAATTTTTTCTTTGAGTCCCCATCAAAGTTTTTTTTTCTTTCTTCCCAAAAAATCCCGCATAAAGCGAAGGGGAAGATTTAAAATTTCCTTTTCTCCCCCCTTAGCTATCAATGCTCAGATCTCGCCTCTCACTGGGTGCAAATTTGTTGAAGTCCCCTAGGGGCTATCTTCTGTTGAATATAATTTTTGAGAGATTGAAAACTCCCACCATCGGTTTCATAATCTTTATGAAACCTAGTGAGATCCCCTAAAAAAGGGTAAATTTTAAAGGTCGGGGAATAGATGGGTGACAACAGTTTTTTTCCCCAGAAAAAAAAAACCTGCTGCCTTGGTAAACCCGTGTTTGGATCAAAGTTAGTAGAGATAAATCCCGCCAAATTTCATGAAAATTTCCAAAAATATAAAACCACAATATCCTATAGTAAAATAATACCAATGAAAAAATGAGATATTTATCAAAAAAAAAGCTCAAAAAAGAAAAATTTCCCCTTTAAAAAAATTTTAAATTTTTAAAAAGTACTACCATATTAAAAAACAGTTAGTATTAAAAATGCAAACCCAAAAATTATTATTGGGAAAGGTGTAGGAGAATGCCCCCGGGATTCCGGGGGTAGGGAAGCACCTAAACTACCCCTACAAGGGGCACCTAATACTTCCCTTAGAACGATAGGGAACCCCCCGAAAAGGGGGACCCCGGGAAAAGTTTTCCCCTATAATAGCCCCCCAAATGCCCCTTACTAAATTTTAAAAAAGTGGACTTAAAATCTAAAAAGGGCAAAAAAATAAACAGCACAAATTTACCATGCAAAAATATATTTGGGTTTTCCCCCGGGCCTGACACATATAAGACCCAACAAAGTTTCCCGGGTATTCCCCAGACGGGTGCGTTTTGTCCCCAAACCAGGGGCTTCTCAATGGGGGACAAAAGAAAAATAAACAAAAACAGAGCTGTAAAGTGCTGTTTTTAAAATTGGAATTTTAAAAACATATTACCTTTTTTACGAACCCTATCACCAGGTAGTGTGCCCCCAGCCTTTAGGGGGAAACAAAAAACCCCCCCGGGCAGGGGTTTTAGGAAGGGGGAGTTAGTGTACTCCCCGGGGTGGGAAAAGAACACACTTAAAAAACCCCCCAACCCGCAAATTCTCACACACTCATACTTTATAGAGTGAACTACCTACATTAATAAAAGCGCCCCCCAACTCCAATCTCTTCACCCACCTGTATTTTGTGAAAACGATACCTGTGGAATGGGGAAAACTACTGCTGTCGCCGCCAAAATAGCGGCGTCTCAAAATCTCTATTGGCATGGGCGGATATTCCAAGATGGCCGTTCCGGTCAAACAGCTCCAGTGGCATGCGCAGACAAAGTAAAATGGGTGATCCGTCATTCTATCGCAGCGGCCTACGGCCATGGAGCACTGGAGTGTTTGCCATGTCGGCCATCTTGGAATATCCGCCATGCGCATAGAGATTCTGAGACGCCGTATTCTGCGGCGACAGCGTGTTTTCCCATTCCAAGGTATCGTTACACAGATACAGGTGGTGAGAGAGATTGAGTGGGCGGCGCTTCATTTAAGGTAGTAGTTCACTCTATAAGTTGAGTGTGTGGGAAGTGCGTTGGGTTTAGTGTGATCGTTTGCCCCCCCGGGAGTACACTAACTCTTTTCTATATCCTGACCAAAGGGTTTGTTTCACCTGATGACTGAGGGCACACTACCCTGGTGATATCTCGTCAAAAATTTAAATATGTATTTATTCCAACTAACACAGCGCTTATGCTCTGTATGTTTACTCTCTTTTGTACCCCATTGAGAAGTCCCGAGATTGGGGAAACGCGGGTTTGGGAATCCCTAGGACTTTGTTCGTCTTATATGTGTCAGGTCCGGGGAATCCATATATATGCATGTGATGTGCTGTTTATATTTTTTGCCCTTAGATTGTAAGTCACTTTATTTAAAATTAGAAAGGGACTATTAGGGCTATATATAGGGGACGCTTTGTACCGGGTCGCCCTTTTCGGGGCGGGTTTCCCTATCGTTCAAAGGGGAGTATTAGGTGTCCCTTGTAGGGTAGTTTAGGAAACTTATCCCACGGGGACTCCGGGGCATTCTCCTACACCTTCCATAATAAGTTTTGTGGTTTGCATTTTTTAATACTAACTGTATTTTATATGGTAGTACTATTAAAAGTTATATTTTAGAGGAATGTTTCTATTTGAGCTTATATTTTGGTAATTATCTCATTTCTCATTGGTATTATATACTATAGGATATTGTGGATTTATAAAAACTGGAGTAGGCCACAGAGTGGCACAATGACACAGTGTGGAGGCCCAGGGCCCAGCAGCCACAGCAGCAGGCATGAGATCAGACAGGGGCCCACAATGAATTCTGGAGGTGGAAAAAAACAGGAGTAGGCACACAGAGTGGCAAAATTTGACAGAGAGTGGAGGTGACGGCGGCAGGAGCAACAGATGAGCGAGAGTGGCACAATGACAGAGTGTGGAGTGACGCAGCGCAAACAACACCCGCATAAATGTCAGAGAGTGGCACAATGACACATGTGGATGTCACGCCTAGCAACAGCAGACATGGTCATAGGTGCACAATGACAGGTGTGGAGGTGGGTGGCAATACCAGTCCCTGGTAAAGATGGTTGGGGGCAGATGGAGAAAACTGTCAGCAAGATGTGTGGCATCAGGCGGGTGGCGGCATCAGAATAGTGGCTGAGGCAGGTAGTTTAACCAGACTAATTTTCACAGTTTGGGTGAGGCGTCATGGCTTATGTAGTCTGACGCCTAAGGCATTGGTGTGTGGAAATCCTGGCCGATCCATGCCTGATTATCTTGACAAAGGTCAGTCGTTCCACATTTCTGGGGAAACAAGGGGTTCTCCTTGGGGTAACGATGGCCCCGCCGCACTAAAACCCCCCCTCTGATGCCACCACTATGGCCGGGGGGGACAGCTTCTCCACTGCAACTCGGCAAGTTGCGGCCACACATCCAGTTTGGCTGCCCAGTAGTCCAGCGGATCTTCTACTGAGGGGGCAGAGTGCTGTCCAAGTAGGCCACCACCTGTTTGTTCAGGGTCTGCTCTAGGTCCTGCTGCTGCTGCTGCTGGCGACTCCCCTCCTCACTAGGCAGGTGAAGGAAAAGCTGCTCATCAGTGACTCCAGATTAGGTTGCTGCTGATGGATCGGGTTACTGCTCCTACCCCCCCACCTTCCCCCAGCAGCTGTGGCAGTATTTACGTGAGCGCTGAAGAACCCCCCGGTCAGACCTGTCAGAGGAGGGACGATGCCGCACATAGGCAGGGGCCCAAACTGACTACGGAGGATTTCCCTATAGTATTTGAGTTTGTCCTCCCTCTCAGTAGCTGGGAAAAAGACTCCCATTTTGGACCGGTAGGAGGGTCCAATAGGGTGGAAGCCAGGATGTCATCCCTCTGCCAGATGGTGACTATTGGCTGTCACTAGCAGGCAAAATCAGCATGCTGCGGGCCATCTGCACAAGTGACTCCGAGGGGCTCCCTGCCTCCATCTCCATGTTTACTGCCACGGTGCTTGCGGGTCATCTCCCTCGTCTTCCTCATCTCCAGTCCCCTCCTCCAGCTGCTCTGCTCCTCCTCTTTGTCACCTGGGTAGAAAATCCACTCATTTCACCAGACAATGTTTTGCTCCAATGTCTCCTCCTCCTCATGTCAGTCCCCACCGGATCATGTGGCCGCGAGATGTAGTCGCTACGTCTCCAGTCCCCTGCCCAGACAGATTTTTCAGCATCTGTTCCGGGAAACATGAAGCAGTGGAATGACGTTTTTCTATCCCGTAGTCCTGGCGACTGAAAAATAAACGTCGCCTCCTCGAATGGATTAAAACAAACAGAGGTGTCACGCATGAGCTGCCACTGGCTGACATCAAAGTTACACGGGGGAGTATCCTGTCCGTTGGATCATCAAAAAATCGTTAATGGCCTTTCTCTGTTTCTTACAGTCGGTCCAACATGTGCAGGCTGGAATTCCAACGGGTGGAAACATCGCATATCAGAGTGTGTTGGGGGAGGCCATTCTGCCACTGCAACTCGGGGAGGTGTTCCTGGCTTTGTAGGAATGGATGAAGGCAATGCACAGTTTCCTGGCCATTTTAAGAATCTTCTGAAGATCGGGGGAAAGACTTAGGAATCTTTTCAAAACCCGATTGAACACTGTGCCATGCAGGGCGAATAGACCACCCCTCCTCGGTGCAGCACGGACCCCATGTTACTCCCATTGTCCATCACCATGGTTCAATTTGCAGTTGGGCGGAGAAAGCCACAATCGATTTCTTGCTGCATGATACGGAGCATTTCCCTGGCCAAGCCAAGGTGTAGAACTGCATGACACCACTGTGCCCTTACACATGTGGTATGATGGAGCATTTACTTGTGGAGGCTAAGATGGTGGTGGTGGTTGGGGAGGAGGAGGCGGAAATTGGCGTAGGAGCCGCAGTTTGACAACGTAGAGGAGAAAGCGGCGTCTCCTGTCCAAGTTGTTGGTGTGCCGTGGCAGGAAGCACATTCACCCAATGGGCCATAAAGGACATATACTGGCCCTGACCGTAGTTACAGCTCCAGACGTCCGCGCTGCCGTGCACCTTGGAACACACCGATAAGCTCAAAGACTGGTCACCTTCTGTTCTACATATTTATGAAGTGCTGGTACTGCCTTTTTGGAAAAGAAATTACGGCTTGGAAATTCCATCTCGGCTCGGCACAAGCATTGTTCTCTGAATGGTGCAGAGTCCGCCATTTGGAAAGGGAGGGACTGCAGTGCCAACAACTTGGACAGGAGCACGGTTGCCTGCTGCACCTTAGGATGGTTGGACGCATACTGTTTTCTCTTTGCAATCGCCTCACTGAACGACTGCTGGCGCCATGAGTAGCGAGAAGCAGGAGCATCTGGACCGGGAGATGATGGCAAAGAGAAACAGGTCCCTTCTGCAGAGGTGGTGGAGCCTTGACTGGCTGCAATGGCGCCCCTGGCTGCTGCTGTTGCTGCGGCGGCAGGCTGGAGACCACATCTGAGCCACGTTTTCAGGCCACCGGATGGTGATGCTGCATGTGTTGATGCGGGCCGTGGTGCCAACGTTAGCTCCCTGGCCAGCTTCACTTTCTGCCGACAGATTCTACATATACCATATTCGGCTCCTCCGGTGTCTTAGCAAAGAACTGCCACACTGCCGAGCAGCTGATTTTACCGCCAACGCTCCGCACTGAATGACTACTACCGCCGCTGCCTCGCTGAGCCCCTGTGCCACTACTTTCTTGGACCTGCGGAGCGGGTTTTCTACCCTGTGGCCGCTTGGCTCCCGACCTCACACTGCTGCTAGCCCGCTGACTCACGGCCACAAAAACCCCCTTGCTGGCTGCGCCGCTGCCTGATGCGAAGCGGACGCCCTCTTTCCTGACGATGATGAAACCCTTGCTTCACCCGGCTCCAAGTGCGGTCAGCTACATCATCATCGATTTGTGTTTCATCGTCACTGCTGTCCTCATCTCCGGTCTTTGGTATGTAGAGGCTGACCCTCACAACATTGGGCCCCCATGCCACTCTCCACATCTATACTTTGCCCCCTACTGCAAGAAGCAGGGGATATTGGCCACATTTCTTCGCTGCCAAGTAGCTGCTGACTGCCCCCCTCAACTGTTCATCTCGCTATATAGTGGCGTTGAGCAGACCACATAGTAGATCTCTGGGTGAGGAAAAGGATGGGGGCCAGAGGCGGGTTTTAGGACGGGTGAGGTCCCCTGACCCGCTCCCGGGGGAATGCCAACTAAGGGTTGTGTCTGACGTTCCACCCACTCTTGGCTGGGGTTGTCAGATGTCATTGGGGGGAAGTGGATGACCCAGTCAACCAATCAAGAACCCTTGGGTTGCTGAACAACACACGGCCGCTAGATGACAGCGGCAGTTGTGGCCTCACCGAGTGACCCCCTGCTGCGAATCCCCCTTTCTGTGCTGTGACCTGGGCCTGTCCAGGAATGTTTGTGCCACTGCCACTCGGGAGGTGAAGAGCCTGCCACCTCTCTGTCTTACATACTGTTTGTTCTAAAATGTACAGACACTTTTTGATGAAATTTTCTGTAATGATAAATACACACCCTGTATTTTACTCCAAATGAAACCCAGTAACAAGCTTGGGTAACCCCTTTGGGTTAAATTGCGCTCCACAAGTGGCCAGGAAAAAAATTTTCTTGTATGTATCGTTTAAAAAAACACTGTGTATTTTACTGAATGTAAAAGCACAAACAGGCTTAATTAACCTTCGGGTATGAATTATGCTTTCAGGCAAATTGCTTCTTTGGGGAGAAAAAGAAGGTTTATTTTAGTGACCACAACAGCAGAACAATGCTTAAATTAACCCCTGGATGTAATTGCGCAAAAGAATTGAGCAACCAAACTACCAGCTTTGTAGCTGTTACAATGGCGTGTATTTTACGGTACACAAAAGAGGAAAAACTTGTAATTAACCTTCGGTATGAATTATTTCTACAGGAAAAAATGTCTTTTTTGGCGGTGAAAAAGCGTTCTTTTAGTGACAGAACAGCAGAACAGCGCTTAATTAACCCTGGTGTAAATTGCGCAAAAGAATTTAGCAGCCAAAAAACACCAGCTTTGTAGCGTGTTAAAAGGCCGTGTATTTTACAGTACACAACAAGAGAAAAACTTGTAATTAACCTTCGGTTATGAATTATGCTACAGGAAAAATGTCTTTTTTTGGGCGTGAAAAAGACGTTTACTTTTAGTGACCCACAACAGCAGAACAACGCTTAATTAACCCCTGGATGTTAAATTGCGCAAAAGAATTGAGCAACCAAAAACTACCAGCTTTGTAGGTGTTATAATGGCGTTTTTTTTACGGTAACAACAAAAAGAAAAAAATTGTAATTAACCTTCGGTTATGAACTATGCTACAGGAAAAAATGTCTTTTTGGCGGTGAAAAAGACGGTTTCTTTTAGTGACCACAACAGAGAACAACGCTTAATAACCCCTGATGTAAATTGTGCAAAAGAATTGAGCAACCAAAAAAGAAGTGGTATTTGGATTGTAAAAACGTGTTTCTTTAAATGAATACAACAGGAACAGGCTTAGATAACCCTTGGATATTCAATGGGCTGTGAGCATACAGCATTAAAATGTATATGAAGCTGCATTGGAAGCACACTGGACTACAGTTCCAATATCCCACAAAATCAGAATTAGAACGTTAAGAGAAGCGTCTCTGAGACAAGCTGTGACACCCCCCAAAAAACGCTGTATAAAAAGGAGTTCTTTAGTAAGAGATATCATAAGCAGCCGTGGCAGCACCTTCCCTAGTCAGTACAGTGAGAGCGGTATGAGCTCCCAGCGTCGCGCCCCGGGAATATAGTGCGGTGACGTCACAGAATCCGCCGGTCTCTGATTGGCTTCATCTCTGCAAATGTATGTAGGCTATGCCCCTTTTTCTCCAGAGTTCTTTGCCCCATGTAACGCCATGTGCTCGCAGCCATTTTATCAATCAAAAGCACACTTCGTTCACGCGAAGTACCCCAAAGTTTGACTTCGTTCCGAACCGAAGTTTACCTTAAATTCTAAACGAAATCCACTTCGTTAGAATCAATTCACCCATCTCTATTCACAATGATTTTTCAGAAATGTTGTTTTTTTTGTGCAGAACTATACGTTGTATTTGGCATATATTGCTTTTAATCTATATAGGGAGGAAGGCATGCCTCCATTTTGGTTTCTTGCACTCCACCCACCTTCACAGGCTGTTATAAGTGCAGCATGTTTGCAAGGTTGGTGTCTTTTACTTTTCTCTCTGGATACTAGAGGTCGGGTGACCCATCAGAGGCCTGAATTTGGCTCTAGTGAGAGGTACAGATAACGTAGGATCAGCCGCCTTGAGATCACGTTGTAAGCCGTGGGTGGCTTAAACATTTTTTGATCAAAACGTGTGAACTAAGAATCTCAAAGTTTTTTTCATGTATGATACATGTCTATGGACTGCACAAGCGCAGGCTTCCTGAACTGCCGCTATAGTAACCAGTCATTCCTTTCCGGTCATGCGCAGTAGCTTCTACTCAAATGGGGTCATCAGATACTTAGAGGCGTGTCAACATGGTACAGCGTCCTTGTTTCTATACTTTGCTTGCGCAAGCTTGTTGATCTGCCGTCATGGTAACCGGTCATTTCATTTCGGTCATAAGCGGTAATGTTTACTTAGATGCAGGCATCGGGTACTTAGATACCATTGTTCCACGATCCTGTACACCAAAGATCAGGCCCTGAATGTGGATAATTAACACATCTACGTTAGTCCAGATCACATAAGAGTTAAGTAAGCAGTTTTGTAACATTATCTTCTATTTCCACTATATTCTTATGGGAGGGAGAAGCTTTCAGTAGATATAGTTTTCCATTCTTCACAATATTTGAATGAAACTCACACGGACTAAATACCAAATAACCTCCAATACTTCACAATTAGATAAGCAAATTTACAGATCACTCATAAATATGCATAATATAATTAATAAATTATTACTCATAACATAAATAAATAACGATCATACTGGATAGTGATAAGATGAGAAAATAACCATCTCTCATTATCTCAAAGCTGGACAACCCGGTCGGTGCATGATAATCTATTTAGAAATCAATTTTAAAATATCAAGTCAAATTTTTTTTTTCTAAAATAATGAACGGGTTTATGGCTTTTTTGCCCTGATTAAAAAAAAACCCAAGAAAATAATTATAGACATCAATCTATAGTTACCTAGCCCATATAGATTTTAAATAAAGCAACCAAAGTTTAAAATTTCGATAAGACCTTCTGGATGCGTAGACTTCAAACGATACGCCCACTCGGTTTCTTTGCATAATAACTTTCTATCAATATTTCCTTTTCTGGATGTCGTATTAATTTTTTCGAAACATACAAAACGTAAACCTGACGAGTCTCCTTCATGTTCTGCCATATGTCTGGAAAGTGGGGTTTCCCGTCTGTGCTTAATATCTCCCAGATGTTCACCAATTCATACCTTTACTGGTCTAATTGTTTTTCCTATGTACTGTTTTCCACAACTATAATCACACAGGTATACAACCCCTTGAGAATGGCAGTTCATGAAGTCACGGATTGTAAAAATCTTCCCTGTCACATTACTTTTGAATTCTTTCGTCTGGCATACAAAATTGCAGAACATACATCTACCACACCTGAACATGCCAAGTGGCTTTCGCTCTAGCCATGTCCCTTCTGGTCTCGGTGGGGTTTAATGACTATGGACCAACCTGTCCATCAGAGATCTTCCCCTCCTATAGGTGATTTGGGGTCCTGCTGGTAAATAGTCACATAGATCTTTATCTGATTTTAAAATCCCCCAGAATTTCAGTAAGATTTTCATCACTTCATTGTTCTGGTCATCAAAGGTAACTAACCAAATAGGACAATTCCTTTAAAATATAACTTTTAATAGAATATACTAAAAAACCTTATCAAAATCCACAGTGAGACCACCCAAAAAGGGTAAAAACAATACTATGGGACAGCTAGCCAAATTGGCAAAAAAAGGAGCTTAACCTAACAAGTCCCTATCATGATATCTATATACTGCCTAATACAGAGAACCCGCCCCGATAAGGTCGACCCTGCAAAGGTGGGCTATAGTAATCCCTATCAAATGCTCTATGTCTCTCACACAGTGGAGAATTTACATAAATATCTCCACACAAGTAGGACAAGGAAAAAGGAAAATAGGTATACACACAGGTGAGAAAATTACACAGCCTTTGAATAGTATCACAAATGTATCTATACAACATCAAGAAAATAGATAGCCGGTAAGGGCCACATAGTCAGTGATACATGTACTACAATAGTTAATAAGCACATTGATCCCCACAAAGCAACAAATTAATCCCCAGACGCAGCGTTTCGTCCCATTCTCAGGGACATATCAATGGGGTTAAAGAAACCAAAGTGCCAAACCACTGATTACCATGCTCCAGGTGTCAGGGATGGACTAAACTAGATACATAATATCTGGTAGACGAATCAGACTCTTCATGTTAGGCTGGTATGCCTGAAAATAAAGGACACCAAAAAGATTGGTATATACAAATCAATCTAAACTCTTCCATAGAAAGCATACTGCAAAGTAATTAAAGAGCAAACTGAGTGCAAAGTAACATACCTGACCAACATATGAAAGCTAGTATGCTCCCCAGTGGGTACTCCTTTGGTGTAAGGTGTTCACTGTCCCACACAGATATCTAGCCCTCCCCACCTATTTATAAAGTGGGATAGTTCCAATAAGGGCTAAGCTACCGCCCACTTACATTATTTTACTGTCCTATCGCATCCAAACTGGTATTGAATTGAGACAGACCGCCAGTTGAAGCATACCAGAAGTTATTACGGCATCCACAAAAGTATACTGCGCATGCTCGGATGTTTAAAGATGGCCGCTGCTGTCAGCGGATACATCCGCGCAAAGATGGCAATGGGAGCCGCTCAAGACATCACACAGGCGCAGAAGATCGTGGCAAACAGGCGAGTCTACTGGGCATGCGCGGATGTTCAAATATGGCCGCCAGTTTCGACGGACACATCCGCGCGTGCGCGGACATCTGGATATGGCCCCGGGGCCCGCTCGGAACATCGCGCAGGCGCAGAAGTTCACATCAGGTGAACATGGACAGAAAGTCAATCTGCGCCTGCGCGGCTAGCCGTGCACAACCTCGCTCAATAAGCAACAGTCTCGGCTCTTGTGTTGGCGCATGAGCGTATTGGCATTGATACTAAATGCCGATATGTCCCCTCCATTCTGAAAGGTGAAGAGGCATATAGCAACCAGCATATATATATAAAGATGCCGGTCCGCACTATATAACTATCCCATGTTAAGTTCAATAGCGACCCCACTCCGCTGTATGAAACAGTCAAAATGTTACCATATATATATAGGCATCTTGACTCCAATTTTAACATACATAACATCCAAAACCCAGTAAGGTTTTTAAAATTTCAAAGGACAGGAAATATAAGTACTACAAAAAATAAGGTATGGCTACGGGTAAATACCAAGGGAAAAATTTTATATTGTTTATAGACAAGAAGTAAAATTTACCAAAAAAAAAAATCCAACTTGGGAAACAGAACCCCATTGGTCCATAGACGTGGTAGCCATGTGGGCACAAAAATAAAAAGGGAAAACGAGAGTATTCTTTAAACCCCCGGATTAACACCAGTCTATGATCCATTTGGTCTCTCTTTGGGAATCAGTCATCCCAACTCCCCCAAAACAGGATTTTTAAACCACATCAATTCCTCAAAATTTTTTAACACCCCCCTTTCCCCTCCATGCTATCCCGATGGCCCTAGAAATGGGTGGTCCATCGTCTCTTAACACACCTACATTTCCCCTACCTGCGTCTGAACTCTCGTTTGGTCCCCCACATAATTCAGACCACGGGGGCAGTAGCTAGGTAGATGCCCCCCAACAGGACACAGTTTAAAAATCCCATGATTTGAAAACCCGGTCATTTCTCCCGCTTGCAAATGTTTACAGTTTATAAAAAGAGCAAAATTTGCATTTCCCCCCATTTTTAAAGCAGCCGTTAGGCGTTACTACCAAATTTCCCTTGGGGAGGTGCACAAAAGTACTTTCACCAAAAGATTTTTCCAAAACTGCCTCCTTTTCAAAGGGGTATTAGGGGGAAACTGGTAAAAACTCTTAGATCTTTACTTTAAGAGGAATTCCAGATCTAGTTATTTTCCCTAAACGATGGGGATTTAAACAAATTCCCCCCAAAATACGAAAAAACATTCCCCTTTTAGGTTTAGGGTTTATTCTTATTTCTGGGAACCAGAAGGTTAACCCTATCCCTTTCACAGCTTTTTTTGAAAACTTCAAAGGGCCCTTTTGATAACCCCTATTGAGGACCTATCTTTCAGACTTGCTTTTGTTTAAATGTGGGTACGTCAGAGCAATTTCTTCCAGACAAAGACGCCCCTCAGAATTCCTCTCACCAGGGGTCTCGGTGGGAGCCTCCCATCTGAGAGACTGTTAGGGATGGGTTTTCCTATAATTTTGGGGTTTAATGAAAATTGATTTTTTTTAATATCCCCATCCAGGAATGGAAGTGAAACTCATTCCACACATAGGTAATCCAGACCAATGTTTTTTTTATTGAGGGAATCTGCAAAATTTCAAAGGGGCCTTCCCCCTTCCATAGGAAAAGAGTGTCAAGAAGCGGTCCATAAAGAATATTGTCAACCATTATCTCCTTCTCACCGAAACGTCTGCTCTCCCACCACCCCGGAACAGATTGGCGTATGTGGGGCCAAGGGCTCCCCATCGCCGTCCCCTGAGCTGGGGGTAGATCTTGCGATCAAATACAAACGTGTTTCTCTCCAAAAAAACCTCAACATGCCACGATAAATTCATTGTGACATCTAATTGGATACCTCAACCCAAAAGAAAGTAATTGACGTTTTAAAGGGCCCTTGATCAGGGGGTACGAGAGTAAAGTGCCTCCACATCAATCTGCTAGTATGTATCCGATCACTATTACCCTTTCCCAGCTTAAGTAGATCAGCATACCAAATATATAGGGCAGAGTTGTAACAAAGTCTCTGAATTTTTTCATGTAATTTCCCCAAAATTTTCTGAGAAAGGGCTCCCTATTCCGGGAAACAATGGGTCTCCCTTTAGGGGAGGGGTTTCCCTTATGCATTTTTGGCAGACCATAAAATGTCGCCCTTTTGAAATTCCGGCAATAGGAAGTCATCTCAGTTTTCCCTGATAACTCTGTTAGATAAGCTTCACCCAATACCCCCTTTTAAATTCCACAAAGGGCGGTATGGGACCCTTTTTTTTAATATTTTATAGCGGGTCCTGCCTGCAAAAGACAAGGCACATTTTTTGGTTTTGGGGAACATCCATTATTACCACTTTCCCCCCCTTACCCACCTTTTAAAGATTATCTTTTTTCCCAGTCTTTCAGTGCCAATTTTTTCCCTTTCCTTTAAGATTTTTGGGGGCCCAAATTTTAGGGTCCAAAGTTTAAGTTCACCCACAACATCTCAAAGAACGCACCATCATGATAGGGTTGGGGGGTGGCTACGTGAGCTTTTTTTAACAAAGTGGAAAAAGGGCCTTCCCCCCCCGGAGTTTCTTCCTCTGAGAGAATGCTAAAAAGGGGTTCTTACTCCTATTGGGGCCCATAGGTTTCCAACCCAATCTAAACCCCCCTTAAAAATTCTTTTTTATAGAAAATTTGGCCCATTTCCCCTTTCCGGAGAAAAGATCAGACTTTTACCCATTTGAATTCACGAAAATAGTTTGGGGGAACAAAGGAAAACCCCTTTCCAAATTTTTGTCTCAGTTTCCGAATCACCTGTTTCGAAAAATTAAAAATTTTTGCAGTTTGGGGTCGAGTTATTTCATGTTCCTCTCCTTGTTTTTCAAGGGATACTGTGGCATCTGCCTATCTAAAAAATATCCCAGGCCAGGGGAAAAGGGGAGGGGGAAGGCTAAAGTGTTCCATGATTTTTTATTATTACTTCTTCCCCTCGCTTTACCTCTGCCTCTTTGTATTGCGATTAGAGGGATATCTTCTCTCAGACTCTAAAGCCTCACCTCTGAGGAGGAAATTTTCCCTCGTTCTGGTTTTTGTTTTAAAAGAAAAAGTTTACCCTTTTCCCCCCCCAAAAATCTCTCAAAAAAAGATTATTTTTTTTCTCTTTTTAAACTCGAGTCTTTGAATTCTTTCTTTAATTCAATTTTTCCCTTGCCCGGGGTTTTTTTTAAATTTAGGCAGTCTATTTATTAATTTTTTGGGTTTTTTAAAAACCCTTTTTCCCCTTAAAGAAATTTTATAAAACGGAACGTCTTATTTTTTTTTAATAAATTAATTATTTAATTTTAGTAATAATTTAAACCTCCCGGGCATTTTTTTGGAATAATTCCAAATTTTTTTTTCCCCTTTTTTTTTAGGACCCCATCTCCCCTCTGGGCCAAATTCGTTTCCCAATTTTTGGCCTTTTTTTAATTTTTTCCCATAAACAAAAAACCCCCCGATTTACCCCCCCCCCATCTTTATTTGACCAATTTCCTTCCCTTTGAATTGAGAAATTGACTTTTGACGTAATTTTATTTTTAAATTTTTAAAATTTAAAATTAAAACCCTTTCTTTTCCCGGGGGGGGCCCCTGGGGCTCTTTGTTTTTAAAGTGGGGCCCCGTTTTTAAATTTTTTATTTTTAAATTTTTTATATTTATTAAAAAAATTTTAAATAACGGGTTTCAAACTCTTCCTTTTGGATCATAGGCATTTTTGGGCCAATCGCTCTTGGCCCCTGGCCAACTTTGGTTTTTTAAAAGGGGGTTGTGCCGGGACCCAGGGCCTTTTTTTCTGTTTTTAGCACCTTTGGAAACCCGCCCGGGCCACACCCCCCCCCCAATCCGATGCCCCCCTTTCCCAGGAGTCGCCTTTTGCCCATTTTGGCCTGTGTGATGGCTTGAGCGGCTCCCGTCGCCATCTTTGGGTGTCCGCGCATGCGCGGATGTATCCGCTGACAACAGTGGCCATCTTTAAACATCCGCGCATGCGCAGTATACTTTTGTGGATGCCGTAATAACTTCTGGTATGCTTCAACTGGCGGTCTGTCTCAATCCAATACCAGTTTGGACGCGATAGGACAGTGAAATAATGTAAGTGGGCGGTAGCTTAGCCCTTATTGGAACTATCCCACTTTATAAATATGTAGGGAGGGCTAGATATCTGTGTTGGACAGTGAACACCTTACACCAAAGGAGTACCCACCGGGGAGCATACTAGCTTTCATATGTTGGTCAGGTATGTTACTTTGCACTCAGTTTGCTCTTTAATTACTTTGCAGTATGCTTTCTATGGAAGAGTTTAGATTGATTTGTATATACCAATCTTTTTGGTGTCCTTTATTTTCAGGCATACCAGCCTAACATGAAGAGTCTGATTCGTCTACCAGGTATTATGTATCTAGTTTAGTCCATGGTAGCATGGTAATCAGTGGTTTGGCACTTTGGTTTCTTTAACCCCATTGATAAGTCCCTGAGATTGGGACGAAACACTGCATCTGGGGATTAATTTGTTGCTTTGTGGGGATCAATGTGCTTATATAACTATTGTAGTACATGTATCACTGACTATGTGGCCCTTACCGGCTATCTATTTTCTTGACATTGTGTAGATACATTTGTGATACTATTCAAAGGCTGTGTAATTTTCTCACCTGTGTGTATACCTATTTTCCCTTTTCCTTGTCCTACCTGTGTGGAGATATTTATGTAAATTCTCCACTGTGTGAGAGATATAGGGCATTTGATAGGGACTACTAGAGCCCACCATTGCAGGGTCGCCCTTATCGGGGCGGGTTCTCTGTATTAGGCAGTATATAAGTATCATGATAGGGACGTGTTAGGTTAAGCTCCTTTATTGCCAATTTGGCTAGCTGTCCCATAGTATTGTTTTTACCCTTTTTGGGTGTTCTCACTGTGGATTTTGATAAGGTTTTTTAGTAAATTCTATTAAAAGTTATATTTAAAAGGAATTGTCCTATTTGGTTAGTAGTCTTGAGTATATTCCTTCTTTTTGATCACTTGGGAGGTTTTTGAATTTACTGGTCATCAAAGGTACCTACTATTCTAAATTTTGTTGATTCATCTCTCTGGGTAGCATTTGAGTTTAATAAGTTATCCCTATCTTTCATTAATGCATTCTTGAAGGCCGGTTTCAGAGTTAAAAGGGGGTATCCCCTCTCCAGGGATCTGTCCCATAAGTCATTTACTTGTAAATAATAACCTACAACCCTGGAACAGTTCCTGCGTATCCTCAGGTACTGTCCCTTGGGTATCTCCTTCTTGAGATTTGTGGGATGATAGCATTCCCATCAAAGGAGACTGTTTTTTACCATTTTCTTACAATGAGTCCAGGTCTGAAGATAGCCCATATCATCTCTATAAATCCGCAGGTCCAAAAAAACAATCTCAGATACATGAATTTTAAAGGTGAATTTTAAACCAATATAATTTACATTCAATGCATCGATAAAGCTCTTGAATGACGCCTCCGTGCCCTGCCACAGCACGAAGACGTCATCAATATACCTGCCCCAATAAAGGATGTTCTTGGTATACATCTCCATTTCCTCTCTAAAAACCAGGGTCTGCTCGTTTGAAGTCTATGCAACCAGAAGGTCTTAACAAAATTTTATACTTTGGTTGCTTTATTTAAAATCTATATGGGCTAGGTAACTACAGACTCATGTCTATAATTTATTTTCTTGGATTTTTTTTTTTAATCAGGGCAAAATAGCCATAAACCCATTCATTATTTTAGAAAAAAAAATTATGTATTGATATTTTTAAATTGATTTCTAAATAGATTATCATGAGCTGACCAGGTTGTCCAGCTTCAAGATTATGAGAGATGGTGATTTTCTCATCTTATCATTATCCAGTATGATCGTTATTTATTTACGTTATGAGTAATAATTTATTAATTATATTATGCATATTTATGAGTGATCTGTAAATTTGATTATCTAATTGTGAAGTATTGGAGGTTATTTGGTATTTAGTCCTTGTGAGTTTCATTCAAATATTGTGAAGAATGGAAAACTATATCTACTGAAAAGCTTCTCCCTCCCATAAAAGTGGAAATAGTGGAAATAAAAGATATTGTTACAAAACTGCTTTCTTAACTCTTTTGTGATCTGGACTAGTGTAGATATGTTAATTACCCACATGCAGGGACTGATCTTTGGTGTACAGGATCATGGAACAATGATATCTAAGTACCCGATGCCTGCATCTAAGTAAACATTACCGCTTATGACCGGAATGAAATGAAAGGTTACCATGACGGCAGATCAACAAGCTTGCACAAGCGCAGTACAGAGACAAGGACGCTCTAACATGCTGACACGCCTCTAAGTATCTGATGAACCCATTTGAGTAGAAGCTTCTGCACATAACCAGAAAGGAATGACTGGTTACTATAGCGGCAGTTCAGGAAGCCGGAAGCCTGCGCATGTGCAGTCCATAGACATGGACGGCGGATTGTTTTCCGGAGTGTCTCTGGTGAGTGTCATTAATCTCCCCTGGTCTATTTAAGGCTGGACTATTAACCTGGTGAGGCTACCATCGGCATATCAAGTGGGCAAATATCGCTGCCTATCATTATCCATATCCCTGTTCTTTTTCTAAATCTCCTGATGAACCCTGACCTATCCACTGGGGGGAAATGTGTCAGGATGAAAGGAGAGGACTGGAGGCAAAAATAAGGTGTTATGTGAATTTGATAGTCTTATATCTTTTGCCTGAATTTTTCCTCTGGTCATTGTGTTAAAGGTGATTAACTGTGGATGTGTGTAGTAAATAAGATTGTATACATATAATGATCCCATACTGACCTAATGTTTTGTGACAGAGCTTAATACAGGCTCTAGGAGCTAGATTAGATGATCCTTTTGTGGCACTTTAAATAGCTATCGCTGTTTGCCAACACTGTTCCTAAGGTTCCTGTCACGGATGCCCCTGCGACCCTCGTCCTGGGATGCAGGCGCATCCGTGCCCCCTCGCCGAGCGGCGCCCAGTCCCGCATGTCGGGTCCGGGGTCCGCTCACCCCCCTGTCAGTGCTGGCGTTCACGCTCCTGCTCTGTCCGTCACTGTCCCGTGGCACGCGCGGCCCCGCTCCCAAGGGCGCGCGCGCTGGCAGTGTGAAATTTAAAGGGACAGTGCGCCAGTAATTGGTCATTGCCAGGCACTGTTCCTATTTCAGTCCGGCCTCTTCCTGGCAGCCTTGCCGGATCCTTAGTGCTCATGCCTATCAAGAAAGCTTTCCAGAAAGCCTTGTCTTGTCTACCGTGTACCGAACCCGCTTGCTTACGTTTACTGACCACGAACCTCTGCCTCCTGCCCAGACCTTCCTGCCTGTCCCCGACTATGATCCTGATTGCCGATTCTGTACCTCGCCTACCCTTGGCCGCCACCGCAGGCAAGTCCCACCAGTGGAAGCGACCTGGTAGATTCCCGCCGCAGCAAGTCCATCCCGCTTTGCGGTGGGCTCTGGTGAATACCGGGACCTACTTAGATTCCGCTCCCTGGCGTGGGCTTCCACCATCGCCTGTGGTGGTCCAGTGGATCCACTACCAGACCGTTACAGTTCCCTGTTCTTTACCTAGTCCTTTTATATGTTTTTGGATTAAGGAGTCTATATATCATGAGAGATTTTGTTTGGGCAGTGGATTCCTTTGGTAGTTATTTAGGGATATATTAGATTTTTTATAGGGTGAGCCTCCAAAGGTGGGGTCATCCTTTTCAGGACAACTACTGTCTTTAGGCCAGTGTAGGGTCATGTGTGAGGGGCAGATATCCCTGTTGATTAATATCATTTGGCAGTGGTTTTGCTGCAGAAAATTGTGGTTTTATATTTGGAATAGTTTTATTTGTAAGAAATAAAAGGTATATTTTAGATTTTGAGTTTGGTGTATAACCTCAGTGATTTCTTTAATCTCAAACTCTTGAGAGTATTACGTGTTTTTTTTCTGTGATTTCACTGTATATGATAGAGGGAGAGAAGCAGAGTTCTGTGATATATAAAGTTATATGATAGAAGAGAGAAGCTGAGCTCTGATATATAGGGTTATATGATAGAGGAGAGAAGCTGAGCTCTGTGGTATATAGGGGTATATGATAGAGGGAGAGAAGCTGAGCTCTGATATATAGGGTTATAGGATAGAGGGGAGACGCTGAGCTCTGTGAGATATAGGTTATATGATAGAGGAGAAAGCTTAGCTCGTGAATAAGGTTATAAATAGAGAGAGAGCTGAGCTCTGTAAATATAAGGTTATATGATAGAGAGAACTGAGTCTGTGATATATAGGGTTTAATTTATAGAGGAGAGTATCTGAGCTCTGTGATATATAGGGTTATATGATAGAGGGGGAGAAGCTGAGCTCTGTGATTTTATAGGGTTATATGATAGAGGAGAGAAGCTGAGCTCTGATTTATAGGGTTATATGATAGAGGAGATAAGCTGAGCTCTGTGATATATAGGGTTATATAATACGGAGCAGGATTTCCGAGTAAAAAGCAGAGAAAAAATTCAAATTGAAAATAAAACTACTACTTACCTGTAGTGCTAATAGATTTATTGACCATCCACAATCCATATTTACAGTATCACTTTAAGAATTATATAGCTTGTCTTTAAGCTGTAATTTTCCTAGCGCTTGGTAAATATTAGTGAGAAACAGTATATTGACACAGAGGGTTGTTATCAGGGCCTCGTTGTTGTGGGAGCGTTGTACCGAGTAGCCACATAGCTCTGTGCTGGTGTAAATCATGGGAACCAATGTGTTCATGGTTCAGGGTCGCTCAGCATCTAGTCATGGGTTTTTTCCAGTGCCAGGTTAACCTCTTAAGAACTGGCCATTCGAAGGAGGGAGGCCTTATACTGGAAAAGTACTGATCTGTCAGCTTGCGTAACACTTGGTTACGCAGGCATTTGTTTCAAGTAAGATATAAGCTGGGAAAGTTTGCTGCGAAGTTAGAAGTAGCTGTACCTGTGGGCTATAGAGGGATGCCTCGCCGCCACAGTGTGGAACCCGCAGGTAGATCTCTCTATCTCGCTGGCCCCTTCTCCCAGCTGATGTTATGGATAGATGAAGCTGATAAGATGCCTGGTGAAGCTTGGACCTGTATATGGGGGCACCAGTGAAAGGTGTTGACCTCAGGATTATCTCTCTATCAGCGCTGATTCGTGGTTACCAGCTGATGCCGATAGATGAAGCTTATAAGATGCCTGATGAAGCTTTGACCCATATATAAATGTGATGTAAGTATTTGTAATCCATATTATGTGTGCTTTGCCTTTGTAACCAATATTATGCGTGCCTTGTCTTTATAATCTATATTAAGCAAAAGTATATACAATATCACACTATCTTCTTGTAGTTTTATGTAATCATTGAGTTACTCATATAATAAAGTAAATAAAGCATTGGATGTTGCCTTCTTTAAAGCCGTACCGGACCCACATAAATAGTTTGCAAAACACTTACCCCACCCACATACAGTGATTAACAGTTTGCTCTGATGCAGGAAAAGCTGTCAATCACTCTATGTGGATTGGGTTAACGCTCTTAAGTAATCCTGTCAGTATTTCCTCTACTTTTTACTCAGAAATCCTGCTTCAAATCATATAAACCGATATATCACAGAGCTCAGCTTCTCTTCTCTATCGTATAACCCTACATATCACAGAGCTCAGTACCTCTCCTCTATCATATAATCCTATATATCCTGTTCTCAGACAGGGATACATATACCGGTTTATATACAGGTTTCCTGTAAGACTAAGCCCATCTCAAAGAAAAACCCCAACTCCAAATCTAATCCAACTTCAATCCAAACCCTACCATAACCCTAATCCTACTCTAACCCTATCCCAACTCCAACCCTAACCTTACCTGAATGATACCCTTATCCAAGCCTCAACCTACAAAAAAAGCCAACTCCAACCCTCACCCTTCCCAACTCCAGCTTAAACTCTACCCCAATTCTAACCCTACCGCAACCACAACTTTAATTCTATCCTACCTCCAACACTAACCCTACTCAATTCCAACCCCTAACCTAGCCATACCGCAACGCTAACTATAGGACAGCGGTCTTTATCCAAGACTGGATAAAAGATTTCTGTTAATGTAGGATCCTTTTCTCTTAGTGTGGTGATGATGCTATAGAAATGTAGAGATTATTACTTGAGGAGGATTTAGATGGTGTCATGTTACAAATTACTTATTGTATTCCTATACACCACTGATAATATGTGGTAATATAAACTTGTACAAAAGTAATATTTATTTTACCCCAACTGATTGCTAACCCTATATTTGGGTCGTCTGCTATTGTGGACTCAGTGAACTGAAATGGAGAAGGCCTGCACAAAGACCTGAAGTATATATTTCCATAATGATTTGAGATCTTCTCTTAGGGTGCTATCTCACGGAGTATTTTTGGTGCGTTTTTGACGTTTTTTGATTTTTTTTATGTGTTTTTGGATGCATTTGGATGTGTAGAAAGGCACAGCAGTTTATGTTGTACCAAAAAACGCTCCATGTGAAAGTGCCCTTATGATAGAATTCAATATGGCTAGATAGGCATGGTTACAAGATAAAATTCTGGATGGCTTGCCACCACTTATCGTATACTTTTTATACACTGAATGCAGTATATAATAAGAATCCTGTCCATGCATCGGATTTGGAACTCTGTATTAGGAAAACGGACCTCATAATGCTAAAAAAAAGATTACGAAACAATTTTGCACAGAATGTTAAACCCAAAAATGATAGAATGATTAAAGATGGATGTTCACTTAAAACCAGTGATTTCAAAGAGGTTTCTCCACAGTTGTTTCTATTATATATCCACAGGATAGGTAAAAATACTGGGAACCACAAAGCTAGGACCCCTATGATCACTAAAACAGGGGACAGTGAGAAAGAACTTGAGTAGAGAGGCAATCCTGTAGCTCTATTGAAAGTCTATTAATGTAGGATAAAACACCATTATATAACTTTTTACAAGAAGTTTAGATGAAGGGGTGGGGTATAGCTCTCTAGAGCTGTCTACATTTATATAATCATATTACCTTTTCACACCTCCAAATTGATCAGTACGACATGTGTGTTGCTGAAAAGATTACAGACCGACAGATTAATTAACCGGAATTAAAAACTCCTTGAGCTTATAATGACTCAAGCAAAGTTCATAAACTCATTACACATCCAACATCCGTTTTAATTGAAATCATTGTAATTTACATAGTTCTGTGTCATATTAATTTGAAGTGCAATTTAAACTGATTATTATATGCAGGAAATGCCATTATAGCATACTCTATGTAATATAATGCCTGCAGTACAAGCAGCATGATGACAGACAACAGAAAATGGTATCTGAGAAGATTCTCACTAAAACAATAAGAAGAGTTAGGCTATGTTCACATGACATTTTTTTTAATCTTTTTTCACTTTTGTCTGACACAGATTTTGCTGCATTTTAGGATATGGATGAGTCCCAATTAGTTACATAGTTACATAGTTAGTATAGCTGAAAAAAGACATGTGTCCATCAAGTTTAACCAAGGGTGGGTAAAATTTGGTTGAAGGGAGAGAGACAAGGACATCAAGCACAGCCTCAACACTGGTTAATGCCCTGAAACCCACAAAGCAAGAACCAATCTGCTCCAGTGGAGACCCTATCTCTGAACCTAGAGCCTCCACCTGCCAGGATCCAGAATTGTACATAGCTACATGCACATTAATATTCTTTAGTTCCAGGTAGGTATCTAAGCCTTTCTTGAAACTCTCTATAGTTCCTGCTAGTGACCAGCATCCTCAGGCAGGCTATTTCCACAGATTCACAGTTCTTACAGTGAAGAACCCATTCTCACTCATGGAGAGTGAATCCTTTTTTCTCTAGTCGAAGGGAATGTCCCCTTATCTTTTGAGGGGGCTTCACTTGAAATAATTTTTCCCCATACTTTTTGTAGGGACCATTTATATATTTATATAAATTAATCATGTCCCCCCTAAGCCGTCTTTTCTCAAGACTAAATAAGTTCAATTCGACTAACCTCTCCTCATAACTAAGATGCTCCATTTCCCTTATAAGTCTGGTTGCTCGTCTTTGTACTGCCTCTAGCTCCATTACTTCTCTTCTATAAACTGGGGCCCAGAACTGAACAGCATATTTTGGCTCCCAGACACAAGCTCCTGGGGTGAGCGGCTCAGCGGGGGGACAGGAAGAGGTGAGAATCTTTTTTTGTCTTTCAATCAACCTCAATACCTGCCTATATATATCCACAGGGGACCTATATCTACCTACCAGGGTACTATATTTGCAGGGGGCTTATCTACCAACATAAGGCATATACCTACAAAGGGACTATATCTACTTACAGGGGGTTTATACTTACCTACAGTGGACCTATACCTTCCTATAGGGAACATATACCTTCTTAAAGGGGGCCTGTACCTACCTACAGAGTGCCTATATCTATCTACAGTGGGCTTATATTCCTACCTACCTACTAGGGTCCTTTATACCTAATGTGGGGCCTCTTTACCAACCTACCTACTGGGGGTCTATATATTTACCTACCAACTGGGGTCTATATACCAACCTACATACAAGGGGCATTGTTTATAATGAAGCGGTCATCAGGGTGTAATGTAACCAAAGGACAACCACTTCTTTGCTTTTCTGTGACTCTTCCAGTCTCTGTATCTCTTGCAACCTGCTGATGACACTCTGTAACACCTAATCTCTGTGACCACTTCCGTCTGAGAGCATCCTGCTTGAAGCCTTGCAATGGCTAGTTACTGTTGATTAATTGTGAGGTGTTGTCTTGGTCTCATTATGTCAAAATGTGAACAGCAGGATGAAGAGGACTGTTTAAATCCCAATTCAAATTAATCCCCTAAATTTATTGGGCGATTCAGGGATCAAACTTCCGTTGGGAATTTTGCCATTAAGCTCCTTGTTAGAGATCGGCAAGTTGTTTTGTTTTGTTTTGTGAATAGTGTATCTCCAACAATCCCCTAGTAATTCATTGGTTATTTTTTATTTTTTTACTCACCTTAACCTCCATTTAAAATCTGTGGCACTTATGGTATGGAAAATGCTGTGGCCAGCACATATATTCTACTTAGCCGATGCATTAAAAGGTAAACATTTAGGCAAAGGAGACAAATTATCTCTGTGAAATGGTATCTTTAACATTGCAATTATTTTTTATCCTATTTGTTCCAGTACATCTAAAATACAAAAAAAATATTTATTTGTAAATTTTCTTTGCTGCTATGTCCTATAGAACTGCATTAGGCTAATGCAGTTGATGCAACATGGTTACAGACTATGGACAAATGTATACTCCGGTTAATATTTTAGGAGATTTTCTTACACTGTATAACATTAGGAGGTGTAAACATGGATTAGACAGTCTAAGAATGTACCCAATTTATCAAAGTGGCTCATGCTGTAAGTTAAAGGGGTGTTCCAGGACTGATCAATGCTCATTCGTCCATCAGGGTATGAGTAAAAATAGAAAAGAAGACTCATACTTACCTCCGGAACGCTCCATTCACTCCCGGCTGCCGGAGCGTTCATCCCAGGCTGAAGCCGTGAACCTTTAGAGTTCATGTGACAGCTCCAGCCAATTACAGGCCAGAGAGGTCACATGTAGGTGTCGGTGTGGCCAGTGATTGGTTAGAGTTGTCACGTGAACGATGGATGTTCACTGCTTACAGGTTGCTAGTAGTATGATGTTGTACCGTGTTAGCCATAGAAAGTAGTAGAAGAGTGAAGAATCAGGCGATACCTTTTTTGAGCTAACTGAGAATATTTAGGTGAGCTTTCGGAGAACTACTCCCTTCTTCTAATGATTTATTTCCAAGAATTGAAAATTCACCGACATTTTAATACACAAAAGACGGACCTTCAAAAATCTTAGAATCCCTTTAACAATAACAAAATGCAATATAAAGCGAAAGCATTTACCAGCCCGGTCAAAGCATCAACTATCTGGGAAAATTGAAACAGACCGCAGGCTGGGAGTGAGCGCACGAACCAGGAGGTAAGTATGGGTCTTCTCTTCTATTTTTACCCATACCCCGACGAACGAACGAGCATTCGTCAGTCCCGGAACACCCTTTCAAGTTTGGCATATCTTTAGTCAATGATGCCCAGTTTTTTACTATCTTTATACTATGTATCAAGTTTACGCAATAACTGTGCACAAATTTTGGCACACAATGTTGGAGAGCAGGCCGTACCATTTTTTCCAATAAACCACCGTTTACCAATAAGCCATGCCCTTTTGCCCAGCGCATCCTTCGTCTTTGCTCCGTCCACCTCACATAACTGGGTCCGCTATGACAAAGGCCTGTTGGCCGAAACGTCGGACCATGGGAATGCTCCACTAAAATACTGCTTGATTTATCTACA
>JAODAL010020876.1:0-68394 GCA_025379985.1 Phyllomedusa bahiana | reverse complement strand
AGTTGAATTTTGAATTTGGTTAGATACTATGGGTTTTCATAAATGTGGCCGCAATGTTTGTACAGTCTGTACCTATGTGAAAAAAACATCTACCTTCTCTTCCTACATTAATGGTAAATCTTTCCCCATCAAAAGTTTTATAAATTGCAATACCAAAATGGTGATTTACCTGATAGCATGCGAGGTCTGCCCTATCCAGTATGTGGGCTGTACTACGGGACCATTTAATTACCGTATACGTAGTCAGCTTTAGTTTGCTGTGCGACCAGAATGCTTTAGGACATCAGCAGTATCAAGGCATTTTGCCGACATGCATCAGGGGAACCTCATTTCTTTAACAGTAGTGGGTATTGAGCGCATTGATCGCTCCCCACGTGGAGGAGATGTACAAAAGAAGTTGTTAGCCAGGGAAGCGTGGTGGATTTTCCATCTGGAAACACGCTTCCCTGGTGGCATGAACATCAAGCAGGATATCCAATATTACTATTGATTTATGTTGAGCACATGTGATTTTATACTTTGTATTGTACTTCCACAGATTTTAAATCGCTTTGTGATATATTTAGGATTGAAATAGGTAACGGATTGTAGTGTTTCCATGTCACATCCGGTTCTCATCCTATTTAAATTGTGCAGCTACAGCTGTGTGCATGCCAGGATGAAGGGTCACGTGACCCGAAACGCGTCGCTGATGATTTAGCTGTGCTATCTAACCAGCTGCTGCATCTTCCGTATACTATGATTGTTTCCATGTTTGGGACTTTTTAATGGAATAATAAAATTTGAAGATATCTTTTAAACATTCCCGGCTGCAGTATATTACATCTTCCAGGAGCTGGCTCACCTCTCGTGAAGCTTGAACATTGCATTACTACGGGAATGCACCCGGAGCCGTGCTCTGATTGAAACAACAAACAATAAGGATTGGACGTGAGGTGAGCTGTTTTCTCTTTACTACTTGCACCAGTATTATAGTGGTTATACTCTTGTACATATAGGCAGTATTATAGTAGTTATATTCTTGAACATAGGGAGCAGTATTATAGTAGTTATATTCTTGTACATACGGGACAGTATTATAGTAGTTATATTCTTGAACATAGGAGGAAGTATTATATTAGTTATATTCTTGTACATAGTGGCAGTATTAAAGTAGTTATATTCTTGTAAATAGGGGGCAGAATTATAGCAGTTATATTCTTTTTCATACGGGACAGATTATATTATTTAATTCATGAAACATGGGGGGCGTGGATATAGAAAGTTTAAAATTTTCTTCTACATAAGATACAAATCCTGCGGGGTAAAGAAATAAAGCAGAGAGAAACGCCCCTGGGTGCAAAAAAAACGCAAAAAGTGGGGAAAGATTTAAGCAGTGAAAATGTCTACCTTTTAAAGGGGTTTGTGCTAGAAAAAGGACAACTCATGGTAAGCACTTTAAAAAAATTTTCCGATCCCCTTTGGATCAGGGGAGCTGCCGGTTGGTCCCAAGTTAAAAAACGGTAGATCCCTCCACAGAAATTCACGGCGGTTTGGGTTTGGGAATAGGTTGTTTAGATCCTTTTTTCTCTTACTTTTGAGGACAAACCTAAAATGGTAACCTTCATTTAGCGCCCCGGGCTATAAACAAAATCTGAATGACGAAAACACAAGGCTTACTAGCCAAATTAAAATGTCTCTTTTTTCCCGGGAATCAAAAACAAAACCCCGGTTTCCCCCGGAGCTCTCCTAGCTTCCTCAGTTGCTTATGTCTAAAAAGGGACCAAATTGTCTTTGTTATATAAAGGGTTTAAACCCATAAACTTAAATGTAACAAAAAAAAAACACTTTAAAAAACTCTTTATGACAAAAATAAAAATGAATTACACCCCAATTTTTTTTGTACATCCTCTTTGATTGTAGTTTTTAAAGTAAAAAGGGAAGAGGTCTTTTTTTTTTTTCCCCAATTTCTATGTAGTTATTTAGGTTTTTTGGGAGAGAAAAAGGGTAAAAATAAAAAAAAATTTTTTTCAGCTTGGTCCTTTTAAAATTTTTTTCCCCCAAAATAAAAATTTTAAATGAGATTTAAATTTTTCACCAGGCTTTAACATTATTCCCAAAAAGGCAGATTTTTATTTTTTCAGTACATTTGAATTTAAACCCTACACTATTTGTTATTTTACAAAATTTTTAAATTATTTTTTTCGTCATAAATAAGGTCTTATTTTTATATCTTTATTAAATTAGATTTTTTATATCAGGAAAAATGAATGTTTTCTTATACCTAAAAATGGCACAAAAATAAGTTTGTTTTTGTTCCCCTTTCAGTTACGATTTTATTTGTGGGTGTTTTAAATAGTTTTTTGGGCCTTTGGTGGTTTTGGAGAAAAGTTGTGGTTTGGGCGGTCAGTGATATTTTTTTAAAAAACCCCAAATTCCGGGAAAAGGAGGAAACCCTGTTTAAAATTTTAAAAAGAAAGAAAGAATGTTTTGGGCTTTTGAGATTGTTTTAACCATTTTTTTACTCATAGCAGAACATATCTGCAGTTGAAAGTTGTTGCAATATGTCCAAATGGAAAATTATTCCACCATGGTTTATAATGATTTCTTTTATAGTGAAGGAAAATATTGCTATCAAATATTTTTTAAAAGAAAAAGTTTGAAGTTTTAGTTTATTTCCTAGTTTAATCTCCATATCTATATTATATACATATATTATATATATATCTCATTATAATGTGATAATTTTCTACTTTATTCTCCATATCAAGGAAAGCTATCAAGGAAAGCTATAGATTTTTTATTAAAAGTTATGATATATATGTAAGCCCCAGTCATTTCAGTTAAGATTTTCTAGGAATTTAAAAACCTCATTTCCATGTCCCTGCTCTATAAATAAGAGATCATTGATGTATCAACAGTAAAAATTAGACTTTTAGGGCTACATGCATGAACGGGGCTGCACAATTTTTTTGTGGCGTATTTTGCACCAAAAAATTGTCATAGCTCTGTTCTATAGATGTATGAACAGTCGTACGGCAAAACTTGCGCCAGACACAGCACTTTTAAATGTGTCAAAGAAATGCTGTGCAAAGCATAGCACACGCTAGAGTTATGAGCCCACATACAACAGGTTCATACATACTGTCAAGAGGTAGAAGTTGCAGCGATCTCCACCAGTCGTGTATGGTTAAAAATCAAATATTTTATTCAAAGCAAATAAAAGAAAGTCCAAGCGTGCCCATAGGCAAAAAACCTCACAAAAAAAATGCAATAGCTTACGCGTTTCGGGTATGCATATAGTTACCCTTAGTCATAGCATTTGCTATGACTAAGGGTAACTATATGCATACCCGAAACGCGTAAGCTACTGCATTTTTTTTTTTGGGAGGTTTTTGCCTATGGGCACGCTGGACTTTCTTTTATTTGCTTTGAATAAAATATTTGATTTTTACCATACACGACTGGTGGAGATCGCTGCAACTTCTACCTCTTGAAATGATTACTCAACTACGTCTTTGGCTCCGGACGGATGCGTGCTGACTCCACCGCTCATAGCTGTACATTTTGGGGTGAGCTGACCTTTTTTCTATATATTTTGTTGCAAATCATTCAACTGTCACATTCTACACTCCTCTATATCCATTTAGAACTTTACGTGTCCCGGCGGCAAGTTTCATACATATATATATATATATACACACACATATAATATATATAAATATATAATATATATATATAATATATAAATTTTATATATATAAAAATATATATATTATACTATAAAAATATATATTTATTATGTAAGCTGCCGCTTAGGTCTGAGACGCCATCTTGGCCTGTCTCGGGGGTTTCTAAACTTGGCTTTTTGGGATCGCCGTCCTTGGTAGAACGATCTTGGCACAAATAACCTTCCAACACGGAGGCATGTTTCAAACTGACCTCAGCCAGTTTTATTGAGGCACACAGTTACAGAAAACACAAACCATAAAAATAAATCCTTGGCCGTCTGGCCACTAACTTTACCCGAAGTACGTCCCCCCCCTACCTGTGGACTTGGCCTACTGCCAGCGCCACAACCATGTTTTACCAGCCTCTGCTGGATTCGGCCTCCTGAATGCAGCCACCTGCTTGCCTCAAGCCTCTGGGGGGCCAGAGCTCTCCTCCAGCTCCTCTGTTGCTCCACTCTCTTGTGGCTAACCATGCCCCCCCTCCCCCTCCCTCCCGATTACCTGGAGTAGGCGGCCTTTAATAGGCCTACCGGGACTGGCCCAAAACCTGGCCTGGAACATGGGGACGGCCTCCCACCCAATGCTACGACCGTCCCGGGAAAGGAGACCCATACCTGGCTGCAAGGCAGCCATTCTAGCTACCTTTGTTAGTAACCTATTGTTACTAACACCCACAAGTCTCCTTCCCCCACCAAACCCAGCCATTCGGTGGCACGTTTGTAGCAGGTACCCTGCTAAATTCCACCCAGTGGCAGAGACTTGCAACTGCACATGGTCACTCTGCCAAAAGTATTGGCACCCCTGCAATTCTGTCAGATAATACTCAGTTTCTTCCTGAAAATGATTGCAATCACAAATTCTTTGGTATTATTATCTTCATTTAATTTGTCTTCAATGGGAAACCACAAAAAGAATTGTCATAAAGCCAAATTGGATATAATTCCACCAAACATAAAAAAGGGGGTGGACAAAAGTATTGGCACTGTTTGAAAAATCATGCGATGCTTCTCTAATTTGTGTAATTAACAGCACCTGTAACTTAGCTGTGGCATCTAACAGGTGTTGGCAATAACTAAATCACACTTGCTGCCAGTTGACATGGATTAAAGTTGATTCAACCTCTGTCCTGTGTCCTTGTGTGACCACATTGAGCATGGAGAAAAGAAAGAAGACCAAAGAACTGTCTGAGGACTTGAGAATCCAAATTGTGAGGAAGCCTGAGCAATCTCAAGGCTACAAGTCCATCTCCAAAGACCTGAATGTTCCTGTCTCTACCGTGCGCAGTGTCATCAAGAAGTGTAAAGCCCATGGTACTGTGGCTAACCTCCCGTATGGCACTGTGGCTAACCTCCCGTATGGCACTGTGGCTAACCTCCCGTATGGCACTGTGGCTAACCTCCCGTATGGCACTGTGGCTAACCTCCCGTATGGCACTGTGGCTAACCTCCCGTATGGCACTGTGGCTAACCTCCCCATGGCACTGTGGCTAACCTCCCCATGGCACTGTGGCTAACCTCCCCATGGCACTGTGGCTAACCTCCCCATGGCACTGTTTCATAGTTTCATAGTTTGTAAGGCTAAAAAAAGACAAGTCGTCCATCTAGTTCAGCCTGTTGTGCTAAGGTGTTGATCCAGAGTAAGGCAAAAACCCCAATGAGGTAGAAGCCAATTGTCCTCATTTTAGGGAAAAATTCCTTCCTGACTCCAATCTGGCAATCAGAAAAATCCCTGGATCTATGAACCCTCTACTGAATCCTAGTCACTATAACTTGTTATATTATTACGCTCCAGAAATGCATCCACACCCTTTTTGAACTCGGTTATTGAATTCACCATGACCAGTCCCTCTGGCAGAGAATTCCATAGTCTCACTGCTCTTACAGTAAAGAATCCCTTTCTATGTTTATGTAGAAACTTTCGTTCCTCAAGACGTAAAGGTTGCCCCCTTGTTCTAGATACAGCCCTGTGTATAAATAAATCTTGGGAGAGATCTCTATTATTGGACCTTTGATGTATTTAAACATATTTATTATGTCCCCCCAGAAGGCCTTCTTTTCTCTAAAACTATAATACCCTAAATCTTGCCAATCTTTCTGAGTACTGTAGGTCCACCCAGTCCTTTTATTCTTTTTGTTGCCCGCCTTTGTACCTGTTTCAAGTCTACAATGTCTTTCCTGTGCATTGCACTGGTGCACAAAAAACTGTACACTATATTCATGTGTGGTTAACCAGTGACTTGTTTAAAGGGAGAATAATGTTCTCATCATGTGCATCTATGCCCTTTTAATGAACCCTGATCCGATTTGCCTTTGGCATGCTGCTGACTGACACTGGCTGCTCAATTTAAGTTTACTGCTTCCACAAGGCCATTCAAAAGTCCTTCTCCATGTCACTTTTACCCAGTGTTTTTCATTTAACATTGTAATAATGTAATGGATTTCTCTTCCCCATGTGATTAACCTTGCATTTATCAGTGTTTAATACCTCATCTGCCATTTCCCTGCCCCCCCCAGGCCTCCAACTTATCAACGATCACATTTGTAATAACATATTATCCCTCTATTGTGTGATTACTTTACCCAAGAGCTTAGTATCGTCTGCAAAGGATTCGATATTATACTGTGATATTCACTGTGTAAGGCATCATTAATGAAAATGTTAGAGGATGGGGGCTCAATACTGACCCTTGTGGTACCCCATTAGTAACAGCGATCCCGTCTGAGTATGTACCGTTTAATTACTCACCCATTTGTTTTTCCTCATCAGTGAGACAGTTACTTATCACTGTGGCTACCTACTATGCACTGTGGCTAACCTCTCTAGATGTGGAGGAAAAGTATATGGACGAGAGATTTCAACGCATGATTTGTGCGGATGGTGGATAAAGAACCTCGACTAACATCCAACAAATTCTAGCTGCCCTTGGCAGCGAGGGTACAACAGTCCCCCCACCCCCCAACCCACCCCCCCGTCAACCTGTACGATCCGTTGGCGTACTGAATGAAAAAGGGACTGTAAGGCTGAGGATACCAGGAAGACACCCACTTCTTACCCCGGAGACATAAAATGCAAGTTGGAGTTTGCCAAAACTTACCGGAGAAAGTCGAAAACGTTTTTGGAAGATAGTTCACTGGTCTGATGAGACAAAAAAGTAGTGCTTTTTTGGGAAAATGGCATATACATAGATTTTACAGAAAAAAAAGAGGCAAATTCAAAGAAATAGAAACACGGTACCTCTACAGTCAAAACATGGCGGAGGTTCCCCGTTGTTTCTTGGGGTCTGATTTGCTGCCTCTGGCACTGGACTTGACTTGACCGTGTGCATTGGCATTATGAAGTCTGAAGGAAGTCCAAAAAAGTTTGCAACATAAATGTAGGGCACAGTGTGAGGGAAAGCTGGGTCTCCCTCAGAGGCATGGGTTTCCAGCAGGACATGACCCAAAACACACTTCTTTAAGCACTAGAATGGTTTGTGAGAAGAACTGGAGACTTCTAAAGTGTTCAGCAATGAGTACAGACCTGAATCCCATAGACAACCCTGTGGAACGAGGATCTCAAAATTGCAGGTTTGGGAAGGCGCCATTAAAATCTCAGGGACACTGGTGCAGTTTTTGCCAAAGAAGAATGGTCTTAAATTCCAGCAGTAGCATTGTAAGAAACTCATTGTTGGTTACGGGAAGAGGGTGTTAGTAGTATATTTTGGCTAAAGGTTGTGCTACCAAGTTTAGGATGAGGGTGCCAATTTAATTAACCCTTTTGTCGGGCCTATTTTTGAAGTTTTGGGGTGATGAAATGATAATGATTTGATTTTTTGTCTCATTCTGTTTTTGTGTTTTTCATTGCAAGGCAAAATAAATGAAGATAAATAATAGCAAAGAGTTTGTTCTTGCAATCATTTTCAGGAAAAAACACTGAGTATTACCTGCCAGAATTGCCGGGGTGCCACCACTGTCTTTCCGCCATCTACAAACCAACCCCCCCAACCAACTGCTATTTCTATTGTTTCTTGATGTGGAACAACACATTAGATCAATCGGAAGCCAGGACCCGCTGTCTAGGGGTTTTATTGTTTCTGATCTGACCTCTCAAACATATATCCTATACCCCTGACGCTCCTGTCTCCAGCAAATCAAAGACTCATACTCTAATTATGCTCTTATTCTTTCTCGTCTTGACTTACTGCGAACTCCTTCCTTTGCTTTCGGTACCATCTCTGAAATCTTCCTCACCATATCCATATCTGTCAGAATGCTGAAGTCAGGGAGTGTAATTTATCTCATGAAGCTATACTGTTGAAGATACCAATGTGTATGTCACTGAATGGTTGACCATCCAGTTACAGGTACAGTATAAATCAGCACTATCACCATAAAAGCTCTCCACAGCGCTGCGTCCTCCACTACATCTCCTCCTAGTCTCTGTCTCTCACGCCCGAAACCCGCTATCTCCGCTCTGCTGATGATTATAGGCTACTTTCACTCTATCAATCCGAACCTCCATGCCCCGACCTACAAGATGTATAATGTGCGGCTCCCAATTTCTATGGATATGACTAACGCGGGAGTTACTGGCACATTCAAACCTTCCACAGTTTTACAGAGGGCTGAAAATACATTATTTAGTAACTTGGCCACCAAGAATCCATAAACTGCTATCACACAAACATCTGTACTCTCCATGGCACTTGGCAAATTCACAGAACTTATCTTGTATATAGATGTACAGTTGGGTGACAGGTCATCCTATTTTTTCATGTATACCTTAACCCCTATTTATGAAAACAGGCCGGGACAATTGTAAAACTGGCACTTATTTACGTATGTTTCACCATACAACCTTATAGATTGTATGCTCTCACGAGCAGGGCCTCACACCTTGTGTTATCATTTGTAAGTACTTTTTAATGTGGAATGACTGTTTGTTTACCCTTGGAATTTGTATGTGTCTATGCAGGGATTATGTTGGCGCTATAGAATTAAAGATTTTTTATTATATGTTTATTTAATATTGACTCATATTACTTCTACTTATATTCCTACTTTTTTAATTATATATTTATATATTTATATATTTAGATTTATCATATATTTTTTTTATATATATTTAGTTTAGAATGTTAGTGAAGACCCAATACATTCACATACATACATACAATAGAGCTCTATATATATCCTGCTAGTATCATATGTTTTTATATACTGGTAAGCAATAGTTACTACTGTGCTTAAGTAACCATTATAAAAACATGGAGGGAGTATCAGGATAAATTGCCCGTCCTGAAATGATTTTAATGTAATGTCCAAATTCTTAATTAAACAAATTTTAGATGTGTATATATAAATTATTCTCAATCTATTATTTTGTTATGACCGATTATAAACATAATAAATATCACAAAGAGTAGGGATATGCACAGATTTTGTGAGTTGCAGTCTGGAAGACTGGGTGTATTAGTTGCGTTCTTATACTGGTGGAATGCGAACCACTGGTTGCGGGTAAGAAAATTTAGGGTTACAAGGTTTAGTTTGTGTTAGGTTACGGTTGCGAGGTTGTGTAGGAGAGAAAAAGCAGAGCTAGTGCCTCTTTTTATTTTCTCTCTCCCATTTTTCTCATTTAATTTATACCTTTTCTGCTATTCGTACCTAAACTAATTTAACCCTAACACAGCCTAACAGTAGATACTATACAAACATAAGAAAAATCCTCACACTACTCAAACAAAAAAGATACCCAAAAAGTGACAAATACTGGATACTAACTTAGACAAAACATTCTGAGCGTTTCCCCCAAAAATTTAGGGGTTCATCAGGGAACCAAAAACAAAAATAACAATTTTAAACCTTAACAGCAAAAATAAATATAAACAATGGATAACATACTGTATATACACTCACCGGCCACTTATTAGGTTAACCATGCCCTTACAGTAACGGTTTGGGACCCTTTTTGCCTTCTGAAACTGCCCTCAATTCTTCGTGGCAAATAGATTCCTCAAGGTGTTGATGACAACGATGCTCTCATTGGTACCAAGGGCCCAAAGAGTTGACAAGAAAATATTCCCCCACACCAGACACCACCACACACCAGCTGCACCGTTGATACAAGGCAGGATGCGATCATTGCTTTCCATGTTGTGGACACCAATCTCCTGACCCTACTCATCCGAAATGTCGCAGCAGTAAATCGAGACATCATTCAGACCAGGCAACGTTTTTAAGTCTTATTATGTCTAATTTCGTTGAGCTTGGGCAAATATGGAGCCTAAGTTTCCTGTTCTTAGCTGAAAGGCATGGCACCCGGTGTGGCTCTACTGCTGCTGTAGCCCATTGCCTCAAAGGTTCGCGTATACTGTTGCGTATTCAGAGAGGCTATTCTGCCTCTACCTTCGGATTCTAAACGGGTGGATATTTGAGCCACTGTTGCCTTTCTATGTAATGCATCGAAACTGTCTGCCCATTCTCTTTGACCTCTGGCTTAAACAGGGCTTTCCGCACACAGGAACTGCGGAATCATGGATGTTTTTTTTTTTCGGACCACATTCTCTGTAAACCTAGAGATGGTTGTGCGTGAAATCCACAGGAGATCAGCAGTTTCTGAAATAATCAGCCCAGCTTCTGGCACCCAAACAACCATGGCCAAGTTCAAAGGCACTCAAATCACCTTTCTTCCCCATAATTATGGCTCGGTTTGAACTGCAGGAGTGATTGTCTTGACAATGTATAATGCCCTACTTAATGCAACTGAGTTGACAGCAAAGTGGATTGGTGATTAGAAATTAAGTGTTAACGAGCACGTACGGAACAGGAGTACCTAATAAAGTGGCCGGTGAGTGTATATATATATATATATATCTTATCCATTGTTTATATTTATTTTTGCTGTTTAAAAGGTTTGTTGTTTAAAATTTTGTTATTTTTGTTTTTGGTTCCCTGGTGAACCCCTAAATTTTTTTTGGGGGGGAGACGTGTCAGAATGTTTGGTCTATTAGGTATCTGTATTGGTCACTTTTTGGGCATCATGTTTGTTTGTTACTGTGGGATTTTGTTATGTGGTATATATCTACTTGTTAGCTTGTTAGGGTTTATTAAGTTCTCTTTAGTTTAGGTTCCAGTTTGGGTCGCCCTTACTGGGGCACAATCTTCATTTTTTATAGGCAGATTTCTGTTTTGTTTGGGGGTAAACATAAGGGAAATATTTGTTAGGGAGTATTCTTTTAAGATCATTGTTACTTGTAACTTTTGTATAATAAAAGTTATGTTTTCTCTCGTCCCAGGTCTTATACTCCTTTATAGTTAGTTTGTTGCTGCCTATAATAAAGTCATAATTAAGTACCTAATCTGAATGTCTTCAAAAAATCTTCAGATTTACAAAAGAATGCTTAATATGCTTTTTTGACTAATTTTAATAATCATCATATAGAATTATATTAAACATCTCGGGAAAAACAAAATTACCATATTTAAAGGGGTTGTCTCATTAAAAAAATGCTTTCAACTATTGTGAGAAGCTTATAGAAGGATCCAAAACATTTTGATCCAAGTTCCTACAGTTTAAGGACCAAAAGCACACCAAATATAATGAATAATGGATGGAACTTTCTGACTTTGCAGAATAGTAATAAAAAATGTCATAAAAATTCTATTCATTATTCTGCATTGAGCAATAGAAAATAATTTTGGGTTCCTACATTCCACATAAAACAGGGGTTGTTTATTATGATTTTCATGTCAGAGAGTGAGAAAATACCTGCAGATGGGACTTTTTATATAGTGGATGGAAAATTCTGGCTTCACTTAAATTTGTTACAGAAGTTGTGCACGGGTTCATGCCGCATAGGTACACTGCCTTGGACAGTCGGCCTGTTCGTGCATGACATTGTCTCTGCTGGGGCTCCCTGAAGGCAGGGGGTCACGGATGCCTGTGTTTCTGCTTATGTACTTGCCTTTCCTGGCAGTTCTGTTGCTGTTGTCTGCTGTTCCATACTTGTGCTCCTGCAGTATCTCTTGGACTTAACGCCTGGAGATGGCTGGTATCAGTTTCACTGTGGCCAATCTGTGCTTTCTGACCTTATGTCTGTCTCCTGTCTACGTTCTGATGGTAATCTGCACCCTGTCCTGTGTACTCCTGCCTTGGAAACTTGTTATGGTCTGTACCTGCGTAATTTACGTACAGTTTTTCTGGCCGTATCTGTGGTGTTATGTGTTCGTTTATCCCCTCCTGTCATACTGATGTGTTCCTGAGTAAGTTTTACCTGCCCTGCTTTTGTTATCTATGTTCCTGTCCTGCACTTTGGCTGTAACCGCAGGTAGCCACGTCAGGGTTAGCGACCTGGGGGTCCGCTGCCAAGTCATCCCGCTTTGCGGGAGGGGCTCAGGTTGAAGCAGGGAGCCACTAGAACGCAACCTGGAGTGGTCCTCCAGCTACCCACCTCGCCTGCTGGGGTGATCACAGAGGTATCCACACCCGGATGTTCAGCGGTCGGCCGCACTCGGAGTACGTCCGTCAAGCGCCGTCGTTACAGTATGAACTGAACCATGGGATTCCGCCGGGGTGACACCCAGCCTCGTCTAGTGTGTCTGTCTGTACGCAGCTCATGGTTCGCCTCAGAGCGGTCTGTTACACAAGTTGCCTGGCTCATGTGCCCACAGGAGCGTCTGCACCGTTGCCTGGGCTCATGGGTCCAAGCACCAGGGAGTACGTTTGGGCATTAGCTCATGGTCCAGACCAGGGCGTACGTCATGTTGCCTTGCTCAGTACCCGCCAGGGCGTCCGTCTGATGCCTAGATCATGGTCCAGGCCCAGGGCGCGTCTGCTTGCCTAGGCTCATGGTCAAGCCAGGGCGGTCCGTCTGTTGCCTAGGGCTCATGGTCAAGCCCAGGGCCGTCCGTCTGTTGCACCTTAGATTCATGGTCCAGCCCAGGGCGTCCGTCTGTTGCCTAGGCTCATGGTCAACGCCCAGGGTTCCGTTTTCTTCTGTTGCCTAGATCATGGTCCAGCCCAGGGCATGTCCGTTCTGTTGCATTAGCTCTTGGTCCAGCCCAGGGCGTCGTGTCTGTTGCCTTGCTCATGGGTCCAGCCCAGGGCGTCCGTCTGTTGCCTAGCTCTTGGTCCCAGCCCCAGGGCCGTCCGTCTGTGGCCCTAGCTCAATGATCCAAGCACAGGGCCCAAGTCAGTCTGTTGCCATAGTCTTGGTCCAGCAGGGCGTCCGTCTGTTGCCTAGCTTCATGGTCCAGCCAGGGCGTCAGTCTGTTGATAGCTCATGGGTCCAGCCTGGGCGTCCGTCTGTTGCCTAGCTCATGGTCCCAGCCCAGTGCGTCGGTCTGTTGCCTAGATCATGGTCCAGCCTGGGCGTCCACGTCTGTTGCTAGCTCATGGTCAAGACCAGGGCGTCCTGTCTGCTTGCCTACGCTACATGGTCCAGCCCAGGCCGTCAGTCTGTTTTTAGCATAGCTCATGGTCATGCCAGGGCGTAGTCGTTGCCTAGCTCATGGTCCAGCCCAGCGGCGTCGTCTGTTGCCTAGCCTCATGGTCCACGCCCAGGGCCCGTCCGTCTGTTGCCTAGCTCATGGTCCAGCCCCAGGGCGCTCCGTCTGTTGCCTAGCTCTGGTCCAAGGCCACCAGGGCGATTCGTCCTTGTTGCCCTGGCCTAATGGTCCAGCCCAGAGCGTCCTGTCTGTTGCCAGCTATGGTCCAGCCCTGAGCGTCCGTTCTGTTGCTAGCTCATTGGACCAGCCCAGAGCGTCGTCGTTTGCCTAGCTACATGGTCCAGCTCCAGGAGCGTCCGGTCTGTTGCCCTAGCTAATTGGATCCAGGCCCAGAGCGTCCGTCTGTTGCCCTAAGCTACATGGTCCAGCCCAGAGACGTCACGTCTGTTGCCTAGCCATGTGTCCAGCCCAGAGCTCCGTATGTTGCCTAGCTCTTGGTCCAGCCTGAGAGTCCGTCTGTTGCCTTGCTCATGGTCATGCCTGAGCGTCCGCCTGTTGCCCTAGATCCATGGTCCAGCCAGAAGCGTCACGTCTGTTGCCTAGTCATGGTCCGCCAGAGCGGAAGTCTGTTTGCCCTAGCTCGTTGGTCCAGCCACAGCAGCAGCGTCCGTCTGCTTGCCTAGCTCACGGTATCAGCCCCAGAGCGTCCGTCTGTTCTGTTGCCTAGCTCATGGTCCAGCCCAGAGCGTCCGGGTTCTGTGGACTTGCTCATGGTACAGCCCAGAGCGTCCGTTGTTGCCTAGCTAATGTTACAGGGTGCCCCTCCCAGTGGTCCGTCTGTTGCATAGCTCATGGTCCAGCCCATGAGCGTCCGTCTGGTGGCCTACTCATGGTCCAGCCCAGAGCGTCCGTCGTCTGTTGCCTAGATACATGGTCCAAGCCCAGAGCGTCAGTTGTTGCATAGCTCAATGGGTCCAGCCCAGAGCGTCGTCTGTTGCCTAGCTCTTGGTCCAGCCCAGAGCGTCCGTCTGCTTGACTAGCTCATTGGTCCCAGCCCAGGTTAGAGTCAGTCTGTTGCCTAGCTCATTGGTCACAGCCCAGAGCGTCCGTCGGTTGCCTAGCTCTTGGTCCAGCCACCAGAGCGTCCGGTTATGTTGCACTTAGATCATGGTCCAGCCCAGAGCGTCAGTTCTGTTGCTAGACTCTGGTTCCAGCCCAGAGCGTACGTCTGTGATAGCTCAGGGTCCTGGACCAGAGCGTCCCGTCTGTTGACTAGCTCAGGGTCACAGATCAGTGCGTCCGTCTCTGTTGAATAGGATCTGGGTCCAGACCCAGAGCGTCAGTTCTGTTGACTAGTCATGGCCCCAGACACCGAGCGTCCGATATCGTGCCTAGCTCAGGGCCCAGCCCAGGAGCGTCGTCTGTTTGCCTAGCTCATGGCCCAGGCCCAGAGCGGTCCCGCTGTTGACTAGATCTGGCCCAGCCCAGAGCGCAGTATGTTGCTCTAGCTCATGGTTCCAGCCCTGAGACGTCCGTCGTTGCCTAGCTCATGGTCCCAGGCCCAGAGTCGTCCGGTCTGTTGGCCTGCTCATGGTCACAAGGCCCAGAGAGTCCGTCTGTTGGCCTGAGCTCCTTGGTATTCTACAGCCTGTGCGTCCGTCTGTTGCATAGTAATGTTCCAGCCCAGAGCGTACGTTTGTTGCTAGCTCATGGTCAGCCCAGTGCGTTCGTCGTTTCTTAGCTCATGGTCCAGCCCCAGAGCGTCCGTCTGTTGCCTAGCTCATGGTCAAGCCCAGAGCGTCCGTCTGTTGACTAAGCTCAATGGTCCCGCCTCAGATGGCGCTCCGTCTGTTGCCTAGCTCATGGGTCCAAGCCCAGAGCGGTCTCCAGCTGTTGAATTGCTAGGGTCAGGACCAGAGCAGTCCGTATGTTGACTAGCCTCAATGGCCAAACCCAGAGCGGTCGTCTGTTGCCTAGCTCATGGTCACCCACCCTGAGTTTACCCCCCATTTTGCCTAGTGGAGATGTGGTTCAGTTTCTGATGCCATTTGAGCTGTCTGACCTTACTGTCTGTCTACTGTTACGTCATGATGTTCTATGCACCTGTCCTGTGTCCTGCCTTGGCACCTGTTCCTGGTCTGTACCTGGCTGAGTTCCCCCGTCCAGTTCCTTGCCGTTCGCCATGTCGGTGTTATGTGTACGTTTATCCCTCCTGTATCCTGCTGTGTTCCTGAGTACTTTTACCTGCCCGCTTATGTTTCCCATGTTTCCTGTGTTCCTGTCCTGCACCTCGGGTGTCACCGCAGGTACCACGTCAGGGGTAGCGACCTGGGGGTCCGCAGCCAAGTCCATCCCGCTTTGGCGGGCTCTGGGCGAAGACCAGGGCCCCTTAGACTCCGCCCCCTGGCGTGGTCCTCCAGCTACCACCTCGCCTGCGGTGATCACAGAGGATCCACACCTGAATGTCAGCGGTCGGCGCCTAGGCGTACGTCTGTCAGCGCCGTCCGTTACAAGTTGTATATGACATACAACCTGAAACAAACAATATTAACAACACTGATAACATACCCTGTATTGATGTGTAAATAATTGACTATGATCTATTATGCAAATTATCAGTGTCTTCACTACTTTACTGTGACAATAATACATAGTTAGCTATTATAAGCAGCTTCTATTTCTCATCTATTGCTCTGAACTGAAAGCCGACACTGCTGTATAAACTTCAGTATTTTAAAGGGATTTTTCCACAAAGTAAAATTGACGTGTGAAGCTTACAAATTAAATAATAAACATTTTCACCATTTATCATTATTAACAATATTCTACCATTTCTGTTTTAGCTGCTCCCTTAGTGATCCATAGTGTACAGCTCATCTCCAGGGGATGCGACCAGTGACGAGAGCTCCTCAGTCCTGGCCACACATGCTCAGACATCACCTCTCCTCTCAGGGAGCTACTGTCAGTCTACTCCCTGATTAGTAATCACACACACTCACTGCTGAGCGAGTGTTCAACCCCAGGTGCTGTCATTCTACTCTTGTCTTCTGAACTCCTTAGTAATCACATACACTCACTGCTGAACGAGTGTTCAACCCCCGGTGCTGTCATTCTACTCCTGTCCTCTGAACTCCTTAATAATCAAACACACTCACTGCTGAGCGAGTGTTCAACCCCAGGTGCTGTCATTCTACTCCCGTCCTCTGTTCTCCTAGTAATATCACCCACACTCATTGCAGAGCGAGTGTTCAACCCCAGGTGCTGTCATTCTACTCCCATCCTCTGTACTTCTAAGTAATCACACACACTCACTGCTGAACGAGTGTTCAACCCCAGGTGCTGTCATTCTACTTCCATCCTCTATAATCCTTAGTAATCACACACACTCACTGCTGAGCGAGTGTTCAACCCCAGGTGCTGTCATTCTACTCCTGTTCTCTGTAATTCTTAGTAATTAGTCAAACAGTGCAATGAAATAAGAAAAAAGAAACCTCAATCTGGTATTTGCATTGAAAAAGAAAAAGTAACAAATTTTGCTATAATATTGATTTGATTATAGGACCCTTTTTTTGTAAGGCACAAATGCTAACCACTCAGCTACATTATACAGTAGCTACTCACAGCTCTCTACATAAACAGACCTTTGTTTGACTAGAGTAAGCAAATTGTGGGGAAAGGCATGGTGATGCCAAGCCTGCTGGGTCACACGATTTGTAGTTCAAACAAATCATACACACCCCCTTTTGAACACACAGAGTTGAAGTTCGATAAACCAGACATGAAATGCCTTTGTGGTAAAACACCTTTATTATAACAGGTACATTCAAAATCTTCTATTTCGTTAAGCTACTAATGATGTAACATTTCTATATAGCTAAATTTCCTCTTCTATTATTTCTGTTTATATAGTCATTTAGGAAGTATGTACAAAACTCATTCTAAACTAGCTTAACAACGCTGACCCTAACACTCTACCGCATTGTTATGTGTATGACTCCTCGATTTACAGTTACATGTGTGGCAGAGCGACTGCAGGCAGTTGCATGTTCCTGCCACTAGGTGGAATACAGCAGTATACCTACTGCAGACGTGCCACCAAAAACCAGGTGTGGGTGGGGGAAGGCAACTAATTGGCGTCAGTAACCATAGGTTACGGACACAGGTAGCTAGCATGGCTGCAATGTGGCTAGTGATGGGTTGCCTTTCACGGGACGGCAATAGCGTTGGGTGGGTTGCCGTCCCCACGTTCCAGGACGGGGTTTTGGAACATCCCTGGAGACCTATTAAAAGCCTGTCTCTCCAGGTAATCGGGGGGTGTGGCTTGCTACCTGAGAGTTGAGCAGCAGAGGAGCGGGCTTTTATCCCCCCCCAGGCTTGAGCAAAGTCTGAAGTGTGTGTCAAATGTACTGTGCTGGATGGTAGGTCCAGGTCAGAGATTATATAGAAAATGAAAAAAGGAGAGGGCGCTCTATGTGAAAGTACGTCAGGAAATTCAATAAAGTAAAATATGTAAGGTGCTCACCTGATGGCGTTGTGCTTATATTGTAGAGGCACAACGCTCATAAAAACCTTTTTGGCTTAATTAAGCCCAAAGACAGCAGCCACGTAGTCCAGGACCCCTGGTATTGGAAGACCTCGAGGGACGATAATAGACTATAAAACAAAAAATAGGACCGGGCGCTCGTCTGTAGCAAAAAAATCCTCGTGTGATGGCGACGTAGGATAAAGAATAGATTTATTTCATTAAAAACATAAATAGCATAACGCGTTTCGTGCTAAAAAGCACTTCCTCAGATGCTGTAATGTTACATACATAGTAGAAAAAGCAAACACTGCTTATATACCTAATACCAAACTTTGTAATTGGCTGGTAAGCAAGCATACAACCAATTCTGGTGCTTGTTGGAAGGAGAAGGAAGAAAAAAAAAACAAAAAACTAGAGAGTTCAGAGGAAGCCCATGAATACAAGTAAAGCTATTTAAAAGTGAGGGCTATAATAAGGAAGAATTCTATTGGTTGAGCAAGATGGTGGGGAATTCGTAATATCCAATTAAAATTAGAGCTACTCCATGTCTGTATTTGCTCTATGGGAAGCATCTAAGCCAATTAAATTAAGAAACCTACAAACATTGCAGGTATTCAAAGAGAAGACGCCTATGTGCAGGTAGGCTAAAATCCCTGAGTTCTACACAGAGAGCACAAATGAGAAAGTAAGGAACGTGACACAGTGAGAGAAATTTGCGTACTATGTATAAAGATAATAAAAAGTGACTAAATGTGGAATTCTTGAGTAATTAACACATATAGGCGCTGCAAAAACAGTAACAAAATTTATTTATTTTTTTGTTTACTGTTTTTGCAGCGCCTTATACGTGCTAGTTACACAAGAATTCCACATTTAGTCACTTTTTATTATCTTTATATTAGTACGCACTTTTCTCTCACTGTGTCACGTTCGTAACTTTCTCATTTGTGCTCTCTGTTTAGAACTCAGAGATTTTAGCCTACCTGCACATAGGCATCTTCTCTTTGAATACCTGCAATGTTTGTAGGTTTCTTAAATTAATTGGCTTAGATGCCTCCCATAGAGCAAATACAGACACGGAGTAGCTCTAATTTTAATTGGATATTACGAATTCCCCGCCATTTTGCTCAACCAATAGAATTCTTCCTTATTATAGCCCTCACTTTTAAATAGCTTTACTTGTATTCATGGGCTTCCTCTGAACTCTCTAGTTTTTTTTTTTTCCCTTCTCCTTCCAGCAAGCACCAGGATTGGTTGTATGCTTACCAGCCAATTACAAAGTTTGGTATTAGGTATATAAGCAGTGTTTGCTTTTTCTACTATGTATGTAACATTACAGCATCTGAGGAAGTGCTTTTTAGCACGAAACACGTTATGCTATTTATGTTTTTAATGAAATAAATATATTCTTTATCCTACGTTGCCATCACACGAGGATTTATTTGCTACAGACGAGCGCCAGGTCAGAGATTAGAGAGGGTCTCTAATGGTTTGTGTAGTTAGTGGCTAGACGACATAGGGTTTATTTTTGTATGCTATATATGTTTTCCTGTGTTGAAAAATAAAGCTGGCGGAGACCAGACTTGAACAGAACCCTGTGTCAGCCTGCAAATCCGTTTACCAAAGCGGCGATCCCGGAACCCCAGGACGGTCCAAGATGGCGTCCGAGCGCATGTGAAGCACTACATATGGTGGAGGATGCGGGCAAGATTGGCGCAGTGTTGGCACTAATGGGTGTGTGCATGAAGTGGTGCAGAAGAATACTGCAAAGTGCATAGGACTGCTGAATGTTAGCTCTGGATGAGCAAAGGTGTTTCTGAAGAGAGGAGGTACACCTTTATAGACTGTTCCTGTGTGGGAAGACTGCCTCACTGAAGAGAGTAACTCTGGAGAGACAGGGGACGTACCCCAGTGCAGAGTCTTGGTGGTCACAACTGGTGCATAATGAGACCCCAGTGCAAGGGTTACGTGCATCAAGAGACTTGCTGCAGCAGAATTTAAAGGGCCAGAGGCCTAATTGTGAAGTGTTGCTGTCAAGTGACTGTGAGCTCAGTGGAGCAAGTGTTGTCTTTAATGAGAGAGAGACACACCCGCAGTTATACTGGGATACAGACTGCCGGTGTGAATAAGGGTCTGTTTCTGCAGAAAAGACAGGCACACCCAATACAGAGACTGTGTTGCTGCTGGAAATTTCTTCTTTTGACCATGGAGGAATTGTTGAAGTGCATGCAGCAGGCAAATGCCCAGTTAGCGCAGACATTAGCCAAACAAAAGGCCGAGCGCGACCAGAGGAGCCAATTGGCAGTGCAGGAGGCATTAGTGAAACAAAAGGCCGAGAGCGACCTGAGAAGCCGATTAGCAGTACGTGAGGCTATGAGGAAGATGACTGCAGCGGATGATGTAGTGGCATACCTTGCTAACTTTGAGCGGATTGCGGTCCGTGAAAAGCTGCCGGCCGAACTGTGGGCTTTTGTTCTGGCGCCCTTGCTGGTTGGCAAAGCCCAAAGGGTATATTGTAATATGCCCCTACAGGATGCTGAAGACTACCCTAAACTGAAGAGGGAGATTCTGGCATGGATGGGGTTAACCAGGACTGTCTTTGTGCAAGATGGTACAGAACCAAAAGTGTGCAAATCTGTTGCCGAGGGCAACCGACCGGACTACTGCAGGAGGCAAGGTCCAGCTTCCAAAAAGCAATGTGTTCCTTACCTGCAGGGGTTAAATCCTCAACCGTGGGAGCAACGGAGTTACATGGATGATGCTGTTACCAGGGGCAACCAACCTCGTCAGCAGAGGGCACCCGCTACAGTCCAAAAAGAGGAGCGGTGTTGGAGGTACCACCAAGCAGGCAGCGGTGCATCCGAGTGTCCTCTGACCAGGAGGCCAGAGAAGGTGCAACCCCAAGTCCGGGAGTCCCAGCAGTGTTGTGTCCCACCCTTTTTTGTCGCGGATTGGCAAAAAGAGGTCTCCAGAAGGTGCATGGACATCGTCCCAGGTTTGAAAACTCGACTGGAATGGGGTAAGACTGTTCCTGTTACTGATAATACCCATAGTGAGACTGATAAACATGTGCATAATTTATGTGAGGACTTTGCGGATTTAAAAAGAAGTCCAGATATGCTGCAAAGGCAAAAGAGTCCTGAGAGCCATGTGGACTTGTCGTTTAAAAATCATTTAACTGCGTTAATGTCTGAACAAGGTGCTACAGAAACTGCAGCCACAATAGTAGGGGGGATTAGCTCAGGTGTGCCTCTAGAGATCTTGGCTGAGGATAATGCAGTTGGTATGAGTTCACTAGGTAATAGCAACCTGCAAATAGGTCCTAGTGCAGCTCTTTGTATAACTCAAGGGATTGCCAAGTGTGAACTAGAGGCTACACTGATAGCAGTAGAGGGGATTAGCTCACTGGTGCCCCTAGAGGTCGTAGGGGAGAGCAGCGCGAGTTGCACAGGTGATGTGTGTCCTGTAGTGGGTAGCCACCCTGAGATGTGTGCTGTCAGTACAGCTTCTGGTGAAGCTAATGTTACAAGTGTTTTTCCAAAAGGGGAAACGGAAAACCCTGCAAATGATGGTTCTGACGCTAGGTCTGAAGGGGTTGATGACAAGAGCGTGAATGTGATGGTGATTGAACCTGGTAGCATGCATATGTGCAGGAGTGAATCTGATTGTCCTACTGCACTGTGTGAACTGGATGGTAAAAAAGAGATGCCTGATTCAGAAGCTGAGCATGCTCCTATGGTGACCATTACTGGAGATGGTAAGACAATATCTCCATCCCTTACTGTACAGAACCAGTGAGGGGGATGCCCAGGGGAATGTGTCGCCTGAAGTGCCCACTGGGAATGTACACCGTGATAAGGAAAGGGTAAATAGTGAATGTGGTAACCCTGATGTCATATGTGAGTTGACAGGTGTTAAGGCAGTAAACGTGTTCCCACAAAGTAAGGCAGAAATAGTGGACTCTGGGTTGGAGGAGTGTGTAGACAATGTACAATGGTCTGGGGGATTATGTGAGTTTAATAGCGGGCCAGATACAGGAGAAATGGAGGAAGTATCTCGACGTTGTAAAGCAGAAAGTGAGCTGCTAGACACCTCAGAGGTGGGTGTATGTTTAAACCCTAGTGAGGGACAGGGGAGGATGAAGGAATCCTCAGACCCTAGTGATGTGCCCGGTAATGTAAGGGGACTGATAGATTGTCCATAGAGATGGTGATTGTCAGTAATAGCCCGGTAAGTACGGGCAAGGGTGCCAAAAGTTGTCATGATGCCACAGTGATGGGGGCCTCATTGGTTATAACCCCTGAGATGGTCACTAAGATAGAACAGGTTCCCTTTGAGAAGTTGCAGGCTGGTGTCCCAAGGCATGACCCCCAGGGCAACGCTGAGTCTGCGCGTCCTGCCCTCCACCAACGTTCCCTCCTTTTCCCTTGATCCCCACTTCCCTACTGTGGCCTCCCAGTAATGACACGACACACTTGTTTGGATTGAATTGGCCACAGCAGCCGTTTTATTAACAAAATACACATAAATATAAAACAACCAGTATAAATATAATATAAATCTGTAAGCCGGTATATAAATATATATATGTAAATATATACATCCACGTATAAATAATCCGACTCAACCCGTGCCTCTCCATATACATATATATATCTATATACAACCACATAAATAACCCGAATAACTCTTTCAACCAACCAGTACCAAATATGGGGCCGAGGTCCTTGGAGCCCCAAAACCGACCCGGCGACCAAATCCCCGAAGGGACAAACCACCATTTGCCCCCAGCCGTACTCCACTGGCTCGGAGGCCCAAAAGCCATACTCTATGGCTCCTCCATTTTGCTCCCCAGGGATAACACCCCGAAAGAGCCCACATTCGCCGGCCGTCCAAGTTACCCAAACTCTGAGGGAATCCTACCCCGAAGGACTCCCTCACCAATTTTCTCCACCACTCCAAGAACCTCGACTGCCACCGTGAGCATGCCATGACCCCTCATGCACGCGAGACCCCCACCAAACCAATGGGCCCATAGGTCCAATCCAACCGCCGTCAGATGAACCCCATCCGCTCTCCAAAAATTCCCCTCGCCTGCTTTCAATTCGAGGTGGCGCATGAACACACCCCCATTTCGTGCCACAAAACCTGCCACTGACCTGTTCGCCTTCACCCGGGCCTTATTCAGACTACCCACTGACCTGGCCCGCCGCCAACGATGACGGAACACCATGTCCGACCACACAATGACCAGCCTGGGAAAAGACGACCACAACCGCAACAGGTCATATTTGATGTTTTTTACCAACTCCCGAGACATAAGGGAGCCTAAATCATTACCCCCGGTATGCAATACCAGGACATCCGGTGGTCTATCCAATGCGGAACCACCAAAAATTCCGGAACCACCCCCAGCCACCTCATACCACGCCGTCCTATCCACCGAATCACCGCCACGTCGCGCGAAAAACCGAGCTGCCGCCCATCCGGCCGGACGTCCGCTCTCTCCGCGCCCCAGTAGACATAAGAATGTCCCAGGATCCAGACCAGGCAAGGCAAACGAACTACAATAAAACAGAAACACGAAACGTAACGGCAAGACTAAGGAAATAAACAGAAAAACCCGCCACTCCTAACACATTCCCCCGACAACCAACTGGGGGCGCACATATATCCGGAACCGGTCCGGTTCCCATCTTCCAATCCTGTGGACCAACTCAGGGCGAAGCCCCCACCCCGCCACCTCCGTTGCCGCCCAAGTTGTCACAATGGAACCGAACCTTCTGATCCCGCACCCGATCCCCCCACAGCTCAACCGCCACCATGATGGGAAAGAGTTCGAGGAACGCCAAATTCCGCACCAAAGGAGAGTCCGCCCACTCTGCCGGCCACGGGGCTGCACACCAGCTGTCCCCACAAATGGCCCCAAAGCCTGTGCGGCCTGCCGCATCTGTAAAGATGTCCACCTCCCGATTGGAGACCTCCTTCCCCAAAATGAGGGACCTGCCATTATACTTTTCCAAAAATGACCCCCACACTGCCAGGTCTTCCCTTTGTTCACGGTTCAACCGCACAAAGTGGTGTGGCTTCTCAATCCCTGCCGTAGCCCTCGTCAAACGCCTACAGAATACCCTACCCATGGGCAAAATCCTACAGGCAAAGTTCAGTTTGCCGAGCAAGGACTGCAACTCCTGCAACGGTATCTTCCTTAACCGCCCAACCCTCTGTACCTCCCCTTTTAACGCCCTAAGTTTATCCTCTGGCAACCTACACTCCATTGCCACCGAGTCGATACAGATTCCCAAAAAACTCAAACAGGAAACTGGACCCTCCGTCTTCCCCGCCGCCAGCGGAACCCCAAACCGCTCCGCCACCCAATACAATGCCTGCAGCAGCGACCCGCAAATCGGGGAACCAGCGGGCCCAACACAAAGAATGATGGGCCCAAGTAATGAATGATGGAATTCAACCCTGCAACATCCCTGACTACCCACTCCAAAAAAAGAACTGAACGCCTCAAAATAGGCGCATGATAACGAACAACCCATTGGGAGGCACCGATCCACGTACAACTGTCCTTCCCAGTAACACCCCAACAAACGCACGCTCTCCGCATGCACCGGAAGTAGCCAGAAAGCCGATTCAATGTCGGCCTTCGCCATCAAGGAACCCGCCCCAAACCGCTGCACCAAAGCCACCGCCTCGTCAAATGATGTGTACACCACCGAACACAACTCCGATGCTATGCCATCATTGACCGAGCTCCCTTTGGGAAATGATAAATGGTGGATAAGCCGGAATTTATTCGGCTCCTTCTTCGGAACCACACCCAAAGGTGAAACCACCAAATCCGGAAACGGTGGCACTGTAAAAGGACCCGACATCCTCCCCAACGCCAGTTCCTTCCCCAACTTCTCTGCTACTACAGTCGGGTGCTCATGGGCCGACCGTAGATTTTTTACCGAAAAAGGCACCCGATGCACGGGGGGGTGGGGGGGGGATCTTAAAACCTTCCGAGAAACCTTTCAATAACAAATCTGCCGCCGCCCGATCACTAAATCTGGCCAGAAACGGCTCCATCTCTTGAAGTTTCACCGGCGTCGCCTCCTTGGCTACCACCGGCCCCGCCCTTACCCCGCCCCTTTTTAAAACATCGGGAGACAGGGTGCGAGGTCGCCCCACAAAATGAGCAGATGTGTTTGAATTTACATCCTGCTCCAAACTTACACTGTCCGCTATTAAATTGCCATCAAGCCCCTTTTTGCCCTCCAGCTTGAGATCCTCCGTCAGACACCGGCATTACCCCCTTGGCTGGCCGCACCGCCCCCCCCCCCCCCTGAAAGGGCAACCTGAACTTTGTCGGGGCCATAACTTTTAACCAAAGTCCTATATCCTTATGGTCCCACCGAATCGACGGACGGACCGCCTTCCGTTGGCGAAATTGCTCGTCATATCGCAACCACGCCAACTCCCCATAAGCCCGATGCACCTCCCCAATCGCATCCATGTAACAAAACAACGGCGAACAATTTTCCTGCGCCTTCTCCCAAATCACGCTTGCCAATATGGCAAACGCTTGCAGCCAATTGGTAAACGTCTGAGGGATCAGGCGCCACCGCCGCTTTTCCTCCTCCTCTTTCTTACTCTCCTCCTTCTTTCCCTTGTCCAGATTAAATTTCTCCAGCGGAAGAGAAAAGATTTCAACGTATTCATCTTTCCATATCTTCTCCTGCACCTCCTGCTTCAAATGTGCTCCCAGAGGTCCTTCGAAGCAGACATAGACCTCCCCTTTCGCCTCATCATCCAATCGCACGCTATCCTGCTGCTCCTTCTCGGTCTGCATAGACACCGTAACCCCTCCCCTATACACCCCTTGTTTCGGTCCCGCCCCTGCAGGAACTCCCGCTGCCGCCAGAGGCCTCACCTCCAACTGTTGTGGGGGTACCCCCGCTCCAATCGGGGACGGGACCCCGCCGCCCTGCCCCCCACTCTCTAACCCAGCCAGTAACGCCCGAACCGCATCTACTAACCCACTGCCCTCCCCAGGCTCCCCTGACGCTCCGCCACTCACCCGGCCATCCTGGCCTTGAGTGAGCCCTGCGCTCCCTACACTACCACCCGGGGACTGCAATATAGGGGGAAACGAACACGACAAGGACATATACTCACCAGGCTGCGTGGGTGCTGTGGACCCACCAGCCGTTCCCCTGGGTTCGCGAGAGATGTCCATCTGAAACATTCGATCCACCGCTGCTGTCCGGCGGCCCAGGTCCAGGCCGTCAAACCCCAACAGGGGGAGGCCGACCTGCGCAGGCCGAGGGTCCTGAGGCGATGAGCTCCATGCCTCTGCCGACGTCCTGGATGCTCCTTGAGATACGCCGTCTGGGCCGACAGCATGCCGCCCGCTGAGACCTCCCGGCCCACCGACTCCCTCGTCATCCTCACCGCGTCTCCCGACCGTCCTCCAACGCCGGGTGACCCCCCTGACCGGAGCATCGCCAGCAGGGGCCACCGCTACCACGGACCGGATCGCCAATGAAGGGGCAACAGCTGGACCTGCACCGGACTGGTGACCCGGCCCACTGTCCCCCGCAGAGCACTGGCCCTGCGTCTGCGGCTGCTCCTACTGCCGGCCGGCGGTTCTGCCACTGCGGCCCCTGCGTCGCTGACCACCGCCTGCACTGCCTCCTGCAGCCACGCTGCGCCCCTGGATGCGGCTAGCCACCGCAGCTCCTCTAGCTGCCGGTCCCCGTCCGCCATAGCGCCGCTCCCGCTGCCTCCCTAACTCACTTCTAATCTCCACAGGGGCAAAGCAGTGCGCAGCACGGGCTCCTCACTGCCTCAAACGTGCTGCGCCGACTGCTTTCCCGGGCGGAGAGGCAGCTTTAAATACCGCCCCTCCCTGCGCCCGAACTCCTCCCCCGACTGCCGCGTTACCGCGATGCGCTCTGGCCGCGCCCAGTGTGCCGGGTCATGCCGCGCCTCTCCTCATGGGGGTGGGGCCCCGGTCCGGCGCGCGGTCTAGAAGAGGGGCAAAACACTGTAGCTCAGAGGACCAGTGTAGAAATATCTGACCAGAGTCTTAAGACAGGGACAGTATGAGTGTTTAAAACCCAGTGTAGGTGTACTTGGGTTGGTGGTAAAGACTGCACCTGATATATATGAGGTACAATGTGATGATGTCTGCGAGGTTGCAGAGCCTGGGTGCTGTATGCCCGCTGTAGAGGGAAGTAAAGCTGTGGAGATGGTAAATAAAGGCAAATACTTGCTATTAAGGGGGATGCCCATGTGATAGAAAGTGAAACACTTGGCCCATCCTTTGCCCATGTTGGACAGTGAAGGCTGTGAACCCTCAGCGGGGCTTTGTGGTTCAATGACAGAAAATGAGGTAGTTGAGCCTCAGCGTCAGGAGACAGTCGGTGGTTACCAGGAGTCTGGTGATGGCGAAAAGTATAGGATTTACAGTGGTCCTGCAGAGCCTGGGCTAAGGAACAGTGATAAAAGTCATGATAAAAAGTCTATGAAAGTATTCCATGGTTATGGTGAGTGCACTGGCAGGTTTTTGTTAGCAGCAGATGTAGGGGAGTTGTTGCCCTTAATGACAGGTACCCAGGAGAAGGTGATAAACCTGGAAGGTACGAATGTCTCCGGTGCTGTGCAGCTGGAAGTTGGAAACCACGGGATAGAGGATAGCAGAGAAACAGGTGGGAAAGATCTGCATGTTGGTGGGGGAAAAGAACTTCTACAGGCTGTGAAACTGGAGTATAGTTCCCCTGAGAGTATGGTTACCGCCCAGGGAAACATAGGGAAGTCTGACTTAGGTAAAGTCGTACCCCAAAGTAGGAGCTTTGACCCTGGAGGGAGGTTGGTGCAGGGTGAGAAAGACCTATGGCCTTTATCAAAGGTGGGGGATATGTGGCATTGCGACTGCAGGCAGTCGCATGTTCCTGCCACTAGGTGGAATACAGCAGTATACCTACTGCAGACGTGCCACCAAAAACCTGGTTTTGGTAGCTGTATACACCGCCCCTCAGGAAGCTGTATACACCGCCCCTCAGGAAGCTGTATACACCGCCCCTCAGGAAGCTGTATACACCGCCCCTCAGGAAGCTGTATACACCGCCCCTCAGGAAGCTGTATACACTGCTCCTCATGTAGCTGTATATACTTCCCCTCAGGCAGCTGTATATACTGCCCCTCAGGAAGCTCTATACACTGCCCCTCAGGAAGCTCTATACACTGCCCCTCAGGAAGCTCTATACACTGCCCCTCAGGAAGCTCTATACACTACCCCTCAGGAAGCTCTATACACTGCCCCTCAGGAAGCTGTATATACTTCCCCTCAGGCAGCTATATATACTTCCCCTCAGGCAGCTCTATACACTGCCCCTCGGGAAGCTCTATACACTGCCCCTCGGGAAGCTCTATACACTGCCCCTCGGGAAGCTCTATACACCGCCCCTCGGGAAGCTGTATACACAGCCCCTCGGGAAGCTGTATACACCGACCCTCGGGAAGCTGTATACACCGCCCCTCGGGAAGCTGTATATATTGCCCCTCGGGAAGCTGTATACACTGCCCCTCGGGAAGCTGTATACACTGCCCCTCGGGAAGCTGTATACACTGCCCCTCAGGAAGCTGTATACACTGCCCCTCAGGAAGATGTATACACCCCCCCTCAGGAAGCTGTATACATTGCCACTCAGGAAGCTGTATACATTTCCCCTCAGGAAGCTGTATACACTGCCCCTCAGGAAGCTGTATACACTGCCCCTCAGGAAGCTGTATATACTGCCCCTCAGGAAGCTGTATACACTGCCCCTCATGTAGCTGTAAATACTGCCCCTCAGGAAGATGTATACACCGCTCCTCAGGAAGCTGTATACACTGCCCCTCAGGAAGCTGTATACACTGCCCCTCAGGAAGCTGTTTACATTGCCCCTCAGGAAGCTGTATACATTGCCCCTCAGGAAGCTGTATACACTGCCCCTCAGGAAGCTGTATACACTGCCCCTCAGGAAGCTGTATACACTGCCCCCCTAGGTAGCTGTATACACTGCCCCCCTAGGTAGCTGTATATATCTACAGTTATACTGATCAGCTCTATGGGTCAGATATACACTACTGACCCATGATTGAGCTGATCAATATAACTGTAGTCTGTCAGCTCTGTGGGTCAGGGTGACATACAGAGCTGACAGTTACTCTGCAATTAAATTATATTGGCCCCCAGACATGTCTATAAGAACTTCTCTCCAGACTGTAGACAGTTAATACCTAGAGTTGCTGCCGGCGGCTCTGCTGGGCTCGGCGGGCACTCACTGACTTGAGGAGGAGAAGCCAATGCTCGGAGCTCCCTGGAGCCTGGCTCCTCCTCCTTCTCCTCCTCTACAGGAAGTCCCAGCTGCTGGCAGCTCAAAAAGATACGCTGCTCTGCTCTGGACCCTGCACAGCGGCCTGCACGGAGCACCGCCGGCGGCGGCAGCAGCAGAGAAACAGCAAATATAGTAGTCGTTCGCGCCGCATGAACAACAATGCAGCGCCGCACTACTATAGGGTATGAGGGCCGGCCAGGGAAGGAAAGATTCGGGGCAGCAGGCAGTACATCCGGGTCACGAGCCCCGAATAATACTGCCTAGCGACGCCCCTGGGCCTAGGGTTTATTTTTGTATGCTATATATGTTTTCCTGTGTTGAAAAATAAAGCTGGCGGAGACCAGACTTGAACAGAACCCTGTGTCAGCCTGCAAATCCGTTTACCAAAGCGGCGATCCCAGAACCCCAGGACGGTCCAAGATGGCGTTGGAACGCATGTGAAGCGTTACATATGTTAACAATTGACCACTAGCTATCCAGTAATTAACCAATGCTTTCACTTTTTCAATACGACACTAACGATGCTTCCTCCAGTGAAAACAGGTGTTGTTCTTTACTGACGATTGCTGCAGAACATTGCTACTCACAGTGACAGGAAATTGGAGTGGACTTTATTACACTATTGTCACGTCCGTGCCATTTGGCCCTGGTCGCCGGCCACGGCCGCGGCGATCATAACTGCGACCTTGCCTCCTTTGTGTGAACACTTCCCTGTAGCCTTGTATCTTGATTGATTTCTGGTCGACGCCTTGGCCAGAAATCCTCCAGCACTCATAGGGGTTAATCAGCTCTCTGGATTGACAGGTTCTTCCACCTATCCTAGCTCCTCTACTTCCACCCTTTTCCTATATATAGCCGCTACTTCCTCTTCTCTATGCCTGCTATGCTGCTTGTCTTTATAGTCAGCCTGTCATATTGTTGTTCTCTGTGCTACTGATCTCTGCTTTGTTTCTGGTTTCTTCCTTTGCCTCACGATTTTGTACCGCGCTGCCTGCCCTGTTATTGACTCGGACCGTCCGACTACGGCTTTTGTGTTCTTTGTTTGTTTGTCTCTGTCTGTGCACTCTGCTCAGTGTAGCCTTGAGTCTTCTGGTTGGGGCCGGCCTGTTAAGGAGTCGGGTTCCCCAAAAGACAGGGACAGAGGCTGGGATCAGTGTCAGGGCCCCACTTGTCCGTGTCTTGTGTGCGTCCCTGACCATCCCTAACAACTATGTAATCTTGGAATTGGCAACTTTTTTTTACAGGACCTGAGAAAGCGGCATAGTGCAAGAAACGCGTTCTCTGTTTATTTATGTCCAAATAAATCTTCATAAAGCGATGGCTTGCGGGAAAAGAGCTGAGGAGCTCCACAGCGCACTCTATTGGATGTAGTTATCCTCAGTTTACATGTAACTCACAAGAGCCTTGCAATGTGAAAGGGATTTGAGCCAAACCAGTTAAGTTCATCTACAGACAGTTGTTTCGGGGTATTTGCCCCTCATCAGTGCAGTGTAGAACTTATTGGTTGGCTGGGGAGAGGCAAGAGTGGCTTTGAATGGGGAAAAATCTCTCCTTGAGGAAAAGTGTGAGGGTTTACTTGCCATTCAGTCCTCACTGACTGTTTTGCATAAAGCAAAGGCTTATGGGAAAAGAGCTGAGGAGCTCCACAGCACACTCTATTGGATGTAGTTATCCTCAGTTCACATGTAGCTCGCAGGAGCCTAGCAATGTAAAAGGGATTTGGGGCCCAAAACCATTTAAAGTTAACTAGGAAAAGCTTTTGCGGAGAGGAACCAAAAATTTGGTCGTGTGAGGGTTTTTTGGGTTCCTCTCCTCAAGGGAATTTTTTTTCCCCTTTTCCGAAGCCCCCCCTTGCCTCTCCCCCCCAGAAGCAGAAAATTTTCTATACTAAAAAATTTGACGAGGGGAAAACCCCCCAAAAAGAGCTGTTGTGTACAAAGAACTTCTAAAAATGTTATCAGCAGGACCTGATAGCTGGTCACAGCAAGAACAGCTGAGGGTTTGAAGAAAGGCTTAGATAACTGTCTTAAAGGGGTTGTCTCACTACAAGGATTGCTGTTTTTTAAGTTAAAGATCTTTCAAAAACAAGTCACTTTGCAATATGTGTCCATTAACAGTGTCCTACCTTTTTCCTAATTTCCCCTCCTGTATGGGCTGCCCCAGCTCCTCAGGTCGCATAGCTACAACTTGTTTGATCTTCCTGTTAGGCTGCCATGCTGGTTGCTATGCTACAGACCTGTTGGATCTCTCCTGTTTGGCTCCCAGCACTGGTTGCTATTGCAAACAGACCTGGTTTCTCCTGCGCCTGGGTAGAAGCCAGTAAACACACCCCTGAATTCAAAGGGGAAACCAGAAAACAAAAGAGGTAAATGAATCAATGTATAAAGACACCCCTTTTTTAAACTAAAAAATTTTTAAACCTACCAAAAAAAAAATTCGAGAACTGTCACTTTTTTGGGAATAAAAAAACCGGAAATGCGGTTTCCTCTGGGCCCCCAAAAGAGCGTTGAGGAAAAGGGTTTATGTTTTCCCAACATGAAGTGTGGCAATGAACAGTAAAAACCCGCAAAAGTACATTGTATCTTTCGGGAGCTGAAATATCCCTGGAAACCCCCAGATCAGGGGGGGCAAAACCCACCCCCCCAAATAGACTGTCATTTTCGCGCGCTTATTCGCCCCGAATAATTGAATTAAACTTATCTCCCCGCGTGTACAATACCAGGGGAAATTGTACGATGGGGGGGAGGGGGCCCTTAATCCATAGTTCCCCTATGAGAGAGAAATTTTCCCCCCCCTTTACGGGGCGAAATACGCACAAAAGTGCCCCGGGAAAATTCCCCCCGTTAAACATACACTTAAGCTAGGGCAGAAACCCGAAGTTTTGGAACAAGAAAACAATTTTTGGTTCTGACTTCCCAAAAACTTTTTTGAAAAAAATTTACCCCAACTTGCCAATTTGGGTGGCAGTAACATGCAAACACAACCCAATATCAGAAAGCACACCCTACCCCAAAAATGCTATCTCCCTTTTCCCAAAAAAAATTCCCTATGTTTTTTTTGGTGCTAGGGGTTTGCTGCTGATTTTGGGTTTTGTGAAGTGTGGGGACAAGCCAGGAGGTGCGGCACAGGGGGGACGGGAAAACAGCAGGTGTACCCGGGGACATTAGGGATTTGGGTTAGTGGAAAGATATAGAACGGTACTAAAATGGGAAACTGGGGGCAGGGGGAAGGTAACAGCAGGTATAACGATGTTGAAAGCGCAGGGTTAACGTAAGTATGCACAGGTCTAGAGCGGGAAAACCCAAAAACAGCCAGGGGTAAAGGGCATATGTATGTAGAAAACAACTAACTAAAAACAAGGACGGGAAGTTTTTTTAATTAACGGGGGGTCAAAAGGTCACAGAGCAGGAAAAGGGGACACTGCCCCTTTAAACCCCCTTAACAAACCCTGGACGTATGGGGAAAACCCCCCATGGTCCCCAAAGGACCCTTTTGAAAGGGGGGTTTGCTCCAAAATCCCGCCACACAGCCGCCGCCCGCGTTTTTTAAAAACCTCTTAAAATGTGCAGAAAAGGGAGGGCCCGGGGCATGTAAATGAATGAAAAAACGGTCCCCGCGCACCATTTTCACTTTAAAAATTGGGACATCGTGGACGCCGAGTCCCAATGGCTAAAATGGCAGCAGGAAGCCTTTTAAAAGGCCTCCATCGCTCCCATTTTTTAAAACCCCACCATTTTGGGTTTACACCCAAAGTTTGGGTCTAGAAATTGCTTTAATTGTATTAATGATGCGCCCTTATTGGTGAAGCCCCCTTAAAATTTAAATTAGTTACATAGTTTTTTCGGGCCCGGGAAAAAAGGACATACGTCCATCCAGTTCACCCTACGGTGCTAAAGTGTTGCTAAAGTGTTAAATTTTTGAAATGTTGACCCCGGGGAAAGGCAAAAAAAACAAAAGGTAGAAGCCAATTGCCCCAAATGTTGGGGAAAAAATTTCCCTTTCCTGACCCCAATTTGGGCAATCAGAATAAACCCCGGGATCAAACGACCCCCCTCCAGAATCCATCACTTAACTTGTTATATTATTACATCTAGAAATGTATCCAACCCTTCCCCCAAAATTTTTCCCGGGTAAATATAACCGGGTTAAATTTAAACATCTAAAATGTATCCAGCCCTTCCTCCAGAATCCTGGTCACTATAACTTGTTATATTATTACATCTAAAATGTATCCAGCCCCTTCCCAGAACCCTGGTCACTAAAAACTTGTTCTTTTTATTACTCTGAAATGTATCCAGACCCTTCCCCCAAAAATCCTGGTCACTATAATTTGTTTATTTTTACATCTGGGAAAGGTACCCAAACCCCTTCTCCAGAATCCGGTCACTTTTAACTTGTTCTTTTATTCCCTCTAGAAATGTATCCGACCCTTCTCCAGAATCCCGGGGTTTTAAAAACTTGTTATATTATTACGCCCCAAAAATGCATACAACCCCCTTCTTGAATCTGTTAGGAATTCACCATGACAATCCCTTGGCAGAGAGTTCCAAAGTCTCACCGCCCCAAAAAAAAAAAAGGAATCCCTTTCAAAGTTTATGTAGAAACTTTCTTTCCTCGAGAAGTAGAGGATGCCCCCTTTTTCTAGATACAGCCCTGGGGATAAATAAATTTTTTTATTAAAAACAATTTATTTTTGTCCCCCCGAAGCCTTCTTTTTTTTTTAAACCCAAATAACCCAAAACTTTCTAATTTTTTCTGTGTACTGTAGTCCCACCCCGTCCCCTTTTAAAAAAATTTTTTTTGCCCCCCCTTTGTAAACCCGTTTTAAGCCCTACAATGTCTTTTTTTGCACTTTGGGGCCCAAAAATTTACACAATTTTTTCCAAAGTGTGGTTTAAAACCCGTGGCTTGTTTTAATTTGGGGAATAATGTTCTCCCTTTAAAGTGCCTCTATGCCCCCTTTTTAAAACAACCCTTATCCCCAATTTTCCTTGGGAGGGTGCTGCCTGATACGGCACAAAAGTAAAGTTTACTGTCCACCCCGGTCCTTTTCCATGTCACTTTTACCCCGCTTTTTTTTATTTAACATTAAAACATGTAATGGATTTTTTCCTCCCCCCCGGGATAACCTTTTCATTTATCAGTGTTAAAACCCCATCTGCCATTTCCCCGCCCGGCCTCCAACTTAAACCCAAACCCTTTTTAAAAAAAAATTTTGGGTTTAAAATAAAAAAAAAAAAATTAAAAAATTCAAAACAAACCCCTTTTGCCATTTTTCAAATAAAAAAAATAAAATAAAAAAAAAGTGACACATATTTGGTATCGCCGGGGTCCCAAAAAGTCAGATCTTATTTAAAAAAATTAAAAATCATTTATCCCCACGCTGAACACCGTAGGAAAAAAAAACATTTCCCAAAAGGGAAAATTTTCGGGGATTTTTGGTCATTTCCCCATCCCATTAAAATTTTGGGAAAAAAAGTGATCAAAAAAGTACATGCAATTTCCCAAAATGCTAACAAAAAAAAGTGCACTTTAGCCCGCAAAAAAAATTTCCAAAATCACTGACGTCCGTAGGTGTTAGTACAAAAAAGTTATTGGCACACAAAATGGTCGCCCCCCGGTGAAAATTTTAAAAAAATAGAAAATGTTTGGGAATTTTTTTACGGAAAACCAAAAAAAAAGGAAACTCTACATGTTTGGTATTGGCGGATGTGGACAACATTTTATTTTACCGAAGATTGGGAAAGGCGTAAAAGCAAAACACCCGAAAAAAAGGCGCAAATACTTTTTTTTCCCCCAATTTATTCCCCCTTTGAATTTTTTCGGTTTTCCCAATATTTCCTTTGGGAATATGAAGAATCCCCATTAGGGGAAAAAACAACGTCCCGCAAAAAAAAGCCCTCTATGCCCATGTTAAAATAGAAAAAATAAAAAAGTTATGGCTCTAGGAAAGGGGAAAAAGGAAAAAAGAACGTGTCAAAAACAAAAAAAAGCAAGGTTCCCCTTTAAAGGGGGGGAAAAAGGGAAAAGACTGCTCTGCGCACCCCCTAGAGGGTGCTTAAAGCATGGGCCCCGGCCAAACCACAGTGGGTGGGTTTCCCAGTCGGAGCAAGGACAGGTGAGTAAGAGGGTGCCCGGGAGATGGGCCCCAGTTGGGACAGTAGGCCATACAGGGAAAATACCCCAGAGCGGGCCCAGCAGGGGCCGCTGCTTGCACCGTGACTAGATCCAGTGTGATGGTAATTTTGAGAGCAGAAAAAATAAAAATTTTAAATTTTGGGCGATTTGGTTCTTGGGCCTTTTGGGTTTTCCCAAGTTTTTCTTTAGTTTTGCAAAATTTAAAAATAAAAAAATTCCTGTCTCCCTCCCTTCATCCACATCTTTCCCCGCCCTTGGTTAAATTTGATGGACATAAGTCTTTTTTCAACCGTAATACCTATGTAACTTTATGTAGCTATTTAAGGGTGAAGAAACCTGAATAATGCCCAGTGAAGAAAAAGATGAACCCATTATCCTATCATGTATTGTTTTTGTCATTGCCCTATTGGTCTAGTCTAATTTTTATCTAACCCAGCTAGAGATCAGTATGTCATTACCTACTACTTGTAATGAGACTACACAGAGATAAACAGCAGCTGCAATAAAGTGAGATTAGACTGCCCCGAGCTTTATTCCCACAGCTAAAAAAAAGGACAAGGTTTTAGATATAATTTTTAATTGCACCGGAATGAAAATAAAATAAAAAAATACTGGCAAAAATTCTATAATATTTTTCCAGAAATATCAGCTTTAGCAAAAATATTCCTTTTTTACGGAAGTGTCCCTTGAGTCATATAACACCCACACTCAAAGAAGCGTGCATTTTTACCACATACGTTTCCAAATATGGAAAATATGAACCCAGCCTCATGGAAAGCTACAGAGTCATACAGTATATACAATTTGATAATACTTTGATTTAAAACTGTCCCCAATTAGAAAAACGTGAATGATTTCTTCCAAAACACAGGTATTACAGTATTACAGTGACTTGAATGGAGCTGATCTGCAATGCTCCATACAACCTATAGTCATATGGACCTATAACATATGGACAGGTGGGGCACTGTTTCTGGAAGCAATGTTTTTTTAGGCCGTCTTCGATTTTTGGGTTTTTTCCCTTTAAATTTGGATTGACTTTTCCCCGGGGGGGTCGCTTTGAAGGTTCCAACGGGCCCTGAAGAAGTGAACGATTATGGGCATTGTAAAAAACAATATAACTCACATCAGCTTAACGAGAATGTAAGTTTTTTGGAAATACAGGCAGCCCCCAGGTTATGAACAGGATAGGGACTGTAGGTTTGTTCTTAAGTTAAATTTGTATGTAAAGCAAAACAGGTATATGTATTAAATGTAACTCCAGCACAAAAGGTTTTTTTTTTAGTCTTGGATAGCGCAGGGAAGGGTTTTAACATTTGTTTTGCTGTTTGTGCCCCTGTTAAGAAGATTTTACCTTATTTTCACCTCCTAGCTGCGGTGGCATGCTGGCACTTGTCGTTCCACAGCTACTATCTGCTGTGGAACATGGAACTACAAGTGCCAGCATGTCCCATAAGTCTCTGTTTATAACTAGGGGACAGATGTAGACCTAGAGGAAAGAGGAGTCGTCTTCTGGTGGGTGGACATTAGTAATACAGGCTTCTCTCTATGGGCCACATGTATGAAACTGTTTAGGTCTAAAACTCACTCTTTTTCCCATAGTAACCTATAAAAGTGGGTTTTTGACCTAAACAGGTTCATACATGTGGTCCTATGAGTTCATGAACCCTTCTGGGGCAGGATGCCACCCGGCAATGCTAGGGAAGGTTGTGTTCTGCTACAGGGATTTTTTTTTTTTTCAACATGTTGTTTAGGGTGCTTCCACCCGGAGCATTTTTGGTCTGTTTTTGGTGTATTTTTTTAGATGCTTTTTTTGGGCAGATAGGCAAATGTACATTTCTGATAAAAAAAAAAAAACGCACCAAAAAACGCTCCATGTGAAAGCACCCCCTAATCTATTGCCCGTTTTGTGATGACTGATTTATATAATTGTTTGCAGCTGTACAATTTTGCTTCCATTTGGAAAATAAAAATACAGCTTGATGAATTTCTACCACATTCTCATCACTTCTATTGATTGTAGGACCTCCGGAATGGGGCTAAAAATTAACCCCTTAGCACACCATGATGTTTTAGTATGTCATTGCAATGTTAAGGCTTTCTTGCCAAGTGAACTAGAGGGTGCCAGCTGTTGATTACAGCTGCCACCCACCGCTAACAGCAAGGATCGGAGTCTGAAGCTATGAAACCGCCCACAGCCCAAACAGGAAGTGGGAGCCTAAAGCTGTAGCACCGCCCACAGCCTGAACAGGAAGTGGGAGCCTGAAGCTGTAGAACCGCCCACAGCCTGAACAGGAAGTGGGAGCCTGAAGCTGTCGAACTACCCACAGCCTGAACAGGAAGGGGGGGGGACCCTTTGAAGCTGTAAACACCACAGCTGAACAGGAAGTGGGAGCCTGAAGCTGTCGAACTACCCACAGCCTGTACAGAAAAGGAGAGCCTGAAGCTGCGTAACAGCCCACAGCCTGAACAGGAAGTGGAAGCCTGAAGCTGTAGAACCTCCCACAGCCTGAACAGGAAGTGGGAGCCTGAAGCATTAGAAGTGCCCACAGCCTGAACAGGAAGTCGGAGCCTGAAGCATTAGAACTGTCCACAGCCTGAACAGAAAGTGGGAGCCTGAAGCTGTAGAACCGCCCACAGCCTGAGCAGGAAGTGGGAGCCTCAAGGTTTAGAACCGCCCACAGCCTGAACAGGAAATTGGATGTTTAAATTGTAGAACTGACTACATCCTGAACAGGAAGTGGGAGCCTGAAGCTGACTGTGAGCAGGCTCTGTGAAACAGCATGGTGAGAACATTCCTTTAAGTATTTAGTCTTTACTCACCAAACATTAAATGATCAGTTTCTGGGTTTGAGAGTCTACCCCGTACTATCATATCCTTTTCCCAGCCAAATTGATGCCACTGAGGTTCGGTGTTCAACAACCTGCAGATGGACATGAGATAAAGGCAGAAATCAAAGGGTAAATCACAGAATGGATGAAGCATGAGATGTCTGAGGGGTGTTGAGTCAGATACGTTCATATGCACATATGTACATTACAATGGGTTAATATTTTAGATATTGATAAAACAAGTAATCTTGAGGCTCAAATGGCTAAACTTGGAAAAAAGCCTCTTTTTGCCCCAGTTAGTGAGTTGTAGTGGAAACTTCACAATTTTTACAGGCTTTATCTGTAAGTGGTTAAATAGCTGAGGTCAGCTATTTCCTCGCCTGGCTTTCAAGAGCCAAAACTTTTCTACATGGACATATAATGTACTGGGAAACTGAGAAAAAAAATTCTAAGTGGCGTGAAATGTGAATTTTTTTTTATCCCCTAGATGCAGGCAGTAGCCATTTTCATTCGCTGAAAGCAAACAGAGATGGTGAAAAATTATACTCACGGCAGGATTAAAAAAAAAAAAAAAAAGTTTAGCCTCTAGATGCAAACAATAACCATTTCCATTTATTGACAGCATGACAGCAAGCACAGATGGAGAAAAACTGAAACATCGCTGTAGGTTTCTTTTTTTTAGCAATTAGATGCAAGCAATAACCATTTTCATTTATTGCCATCAATCAGAGATAGAGAAAAATGTAAAAAGTCATTGCAGGATTTATATTTTTTATTCTAGCTGCAAGCAGTAACCATGTTTATTTGACAGGAAGTTAAAAAAAAAATAGTTCAAATAGTTAAAAAATTAAAACTCACTGCAGGATTTTTTTTAATTTTTTTTGTAGTTAGCCTCTAGATGAAGCCATAAGTATTTTCAGTTACTGACAGCTAGCAGAGATGGTTAAAAATTTAAAAATCACTGCAGGATTTTTTTTTAATCTTAAAATGCAAGCATTATACATTTTCATTTACTGACGGCAAGCAGAGCTGGTGACAAATTGAAACATAAAGGGGCACATTTATCAAGGCAATGGCACCAGCATTCTGGCACAATTTATGTCAAAAATATTGGCAAGGGTGTGACCTCAGTGATTAGGGCGTGGCTTTTGTGGAAAGTGGGCGTGGCTTAGCCTGCCCCACACCAATAAGAATGTATTTTTGGGGAATTTATAAGCCAATTTATAAAAAGTGTAAAGTAAGGGTGCGTTCACACGGCAGCGGACAAATACCGATCAGTTTACCCAGCCGGTATATGTCCGGTTTTGCGGCCGTCCCCACAGCCACGGGGGAGGGCGGCTTTTCTCCGCTTTTCTCCGCGATGAGCGGAGAAGAGCCCTCCCCCCTCCCATTGAGGTGTTCATATTCCGTCCGGAAACCGGACGGAAGAATGAACATGCTCAATGTCTTGAGCGGCCCGCGGGGCGGAAAAACCTGCACGGGTTTTCCATAGAGCACAATTGGGCTCATTTTCAGCCGGTATTTCAGGTGGTCTGAAAAACCGCAAACCGGCTGAAAAACCGGCCGAAAACCCGTGCAGTGGGGACATGTCCTTAAAATAGACAGTTCTAACCTGCAGCAGACTTATCAACACTATGATACATGTGCTGTATTGTCTGGTCTTAAGTTACACTGTCTAAGAGACATCATTGATAAATCTGCCCCATTGTGTATAAGGACTGCAGAGCTTTTCATGATGTACTGATCTGTGTAGCTGCTCCATGAATAATACACATGATAAAAAAGTGACTTACAGATCAGTCTCCTGCCTGCGATGACGTCGACATAAAGCAGTGACCATACCCACGATGATGACGAGCAGCGCGATCAGACCTACGGTCACTCCACCAATGACACCGGGCTTGCTGATTGGTGTCTGGCATCGATCTCCGGTGTACCAGAACTGCGCTGAGGTGTCACAGCTGGAACAAGGAGACGGGGAGGGGGTTAGTCACAGCAGGAAGCTACAGCAAAGTAACATAAGAAATACGGCAGTGAGACCTGTCCAGATATCACAGGCAGAGCCGGGCTTATACTGGTTTTAGCCTTATTTACAGGTTTGAAGTTGGCAGAGCAACTTTGTTTGAGACCTACTGACTTATGAACAGAAAACAGTTACCGTAACTGACAAATTCCCACAACTGCCAGAAAGTGGCATTGCTGTTATAATTATTGTGCTTGCTTCTAACAAGCTTATTTAGCATATGTACAGGCTTGGGCTGCCCCCCCAGAAAAACAGGGGAAACCCACAGTGAGCCCCTGAGCATGGTGGGCCTGCAGATGCATCTCAGCCGCTCTAAAAATCAACTCCACTGGTGGACCCCAAGAATCAGCTCCACTGCTGGCACCAAGAATCATCTCCACTGGTGGGCCCCAAGAATCGGCTCCACTGGTGGGCCCCAAGAATCGGCTCCACTGGTGGGCCCCAAGAATCGGCTCCACTGGTGGGCCCCAAGAATCGACTCCGCTGGTGGGACCCAAGAATCGTATCCACTGGTGGGCCCCAAGAATCGGCTCCACTGGTGGGCCCCAAGAATCGGCTCCACTGGTGGGCCCCAAGAATCAGCTCCACTGGTGGGCCCCAAGAATCAGCTCCACTGGTGGGCCCCAAGAATCAGCTCCACTGGTGGGCCCCAAGAATTTGCTCCAAATGGTGGGCCCCAAGAAAACGCTCCCCTGGTGGGCCCCAAGTATCAGCTCCACTGGTGGACTCCAAGAATCAGCCCAATGGTGGGCCCCAAGAATCGCTCCAATTGGTGGGCCCCAAGAATCGCCCCCATTGGTGGGCCCAAGAATCAGTCCATGGTGGGCCCAAGAATCAGCTCCATGGTGGGCCCCAAGAATCAGCTCCCCTGGTGGGCACCCCAAGAATCAGCTCCACTGGTGGGCCCCAAGAATCAGCTCCATTGGTGGGCCCCAAGAATCAGCTCCATTGGTGGGCCCCAAGAATCAACACCACTGGTGGCACCAAGAACCAGCTCCATGGGTGGGCCACAAGAATCAGCTCCATTGGTGGGCCCCAAGCACCCAAGTCTGACACGGTCTATGCAGGTAGGATCATCCATCTCATTTTATTGTGGAATTCAAAGAAAATTCTGCATCAAATTCTGTGTTAAAATCCACAGGGCACCCCACTCCCATTCATGCCAATGAGCAATCCAGACTGAACTATGGCACAGAATTTCCACAAATTACAAGTCTGTGATGGATAAAAAAAAAATCTTTGAAGCATCTCCTGCTTGGATCTTTCTCCAGGGTAAACAACATCCAAATCACAACTGAAAATTGCCTCTGTAAAGATAAAATTCCTCAAGAGGTATTGCCAGGTATTGCCTTGGACTTCTGTGGAGGATTACATGTTGGATTCTTCCGATGGGAAAAACCTGACATGTAAACATTTAGCCCCTGGCTGACAATGGATGTTTGGGGTACATCCTATTGTCAGTAATGCAGTATGGAGCTGCTTACTCATGGGTGCTGGCTGTTAATTCCAGCCAAAACCCACCACAATCAAAAAAAGACTCCAACCCCTGCTGTTAAAGCCCGTAGGCTATGTCTACATAGCATTGGATTTTGGTCGGTTTTTCAGCGGTTTCAGTATTTTGAGCCTGCAGAAAATCCAACCATACCCAGTGTAGCCCTCAAAAGCTAATTCATGCTGTAGTCTACATAGCACAAAATTGTTACTAAGGGTTTCCTAAACCTAAAACTGTGTGGTGAAATATAGAACATGTTGTACACTCCGCCGGAGCACTGTCAGATTTCCATGCAGCCCATGCACTGGACCACCAAGAATCCGAAATCCAAATATGGTGCAGCATGGTTCAGGCATGTGAAAATGCCGTTGGTTTTTGGGAGGGCCCTTTTTACATTACTGTTTTAACCTACCCTTTTAGGGGCTGCCTTCAAAAAATGAATGAGGAACAGTGGTCATGGCAGCCAAAAAACCCAAAAAGGGTTTTCCCATACTGCCATACTTTGCCATAGACAGGAAAAATTTAAAACCCCATCTTTGAACACCTTTTTTTCCCCCTATGTATTTAATGAAAAACCCCTTGTACAAGGGTTTCAAACTCCCTACTGGTCAAGTACCCTATGGGGACTACAAGTTAGGAAGAAAATATATGATATAAAATTAAAAAAAATATATTAAAAGTGTTATACAATTTTAAAAAATAAAAAAGTTAAACATAATTGTAACCACCTGAAACACACAATAAAATAATAAAAAAATCTAACATCTTTTATTTGTACAGGGAAATTGTTTTTGAAAAAAAAAATTCCCGCAACGGGAAAAATTTCCCAAAACATCGGAAAAAAAAGGGGATAAAAAAGGTCACAAAATATTTTAAAAAGGGGGCCCAAACAAAAGGCACTCCCCTTCGGGTCCATGGGGAAAAAGAAAAAAAATTATTGGTTGCAGAAAATGGCGCTGCGGCGCAAGCTTAAAAAATAGAAGATACTTTTATTTTTTTAAATCTACTAAGAGATATCAAAATATCTACATATTTGGTATCACTGGAATCGTATTGTTTTTGCACAAAAACAAAAAAAAACACATCATTTAAACCAAAAAAGGGGCTTCAAAAAATTAAAAACCCCTTAAAAAATGGCAAAATACTTTTTCCCTCACTGCATAGAATTTTTTGGGGGTTCCCAGTACATGATATGGTAAAAATGAAAAAAATACGTCCTGTCCCACAAAAACAAGCTATGTAGATGGAAAAATAAAAATAGCTATGGATTTTGGAAGGTGGGAAGTGAACAAAGCAAAAAAAAAAGGCTTGGCTGGAAAGAGGTTAATTATGAATGCATTTGTGATTTTAGAGCCCATCGGCCCGTCCCTTTTGGGGCTTCCATCTACACGACATAGAGCTATCACCTAGCGTCAGGTGCAGCATCACTTTATTATGCTCTCCATTACGATGTGTTAAGGGTATGTTCTTACGGTAGGCTTGGACGCTGATTCTGGGCACGGATGCAGTGGGTTGGGCTTTCAAACCCCTCTAAGTTCAGTGCGGGAACCCACTTTCCTGTATGCTTTTTACCTGTTTTGTAGGTCATGCAGGGGATTTTGGGGGTCCCATAGCCCTCTCTACAGTACAGTTTGGTACTACATGTCCGGGACTGTATTACATTTTAGTGAGGTGCAATGCAATGATTTGGGGGTTTAACCCCCTCTCTACATACAGTGCGGTACTAAATGGCCTTTTACTGCTTTTACATTATTGTAGGAGCCCTCCCGTGATTTGGGGGGCTATAGCGCCCCTCCACAGTACATTTGGGGCTACATGGCCCCGTACTGCTCTTAAAATGGAAAAATAGGTCATAAAAAGGGGGCAAAAGTTCCCTTTACTGGGGCAACTTTATGAAGTTTTGGGGTTTTTGGTCCTTTAACCCCTTCCTGATCAAGACTTTTATTTTTCGTCACATTCTTTTTTTTTTTTCCATCCCCCATAGTGAGGGGGGACACAAAGGGGGGGCACATAGCAGGTAAGTTTTTTTCCCCCCCCTAAATAAAGGTTTATGGGAAGTCCATAAACTTGCAACACAAAATACAGCTTCTCTTCAGCATATAAATCCACAGTGGCAAAATAACAACTCACCGACTAGTAGCTCAGGTCCTCAGGCCTACACAGCCTCACAGTTTGGCAGCACCCAGCTTCTGATTTCAGGTCCAGAAGTACACCCCCTGACTTCCTGCACGAGCTGCCTTTTATTCGGCTGTTAAGACCTGGGCTGGAGTATTGGAGCGACCGTCCCACCCAAGCTCATGGGCCACTCCATAAAAAACCCGACCCGGACTACAAAGAAAAAACTGCTCAGCAGCAATAACTGTTGCTGGCATTATTATACTACTGGGTTTTTTATATCACCGAGGTCAGCCAACTCAGTGATAAATACCTCCCATCTATGACGGAACCCCTGACCTTCCTACTGGCTGGGTATAGCGCTGCATGCAGGATGCGCAAACCATGAACAGCGTCGGCCCATAGCGCACTCCATAGGCTCAGTGACCTCTGGACACTGGGCTGCAATGTGACCGGGGGCCTGACATTTCCCAACAAATGGTCTCCACGGCCCGGACCCCTTGACCTTGGTTCAGACTCCATCTTGGCCGGAGGACGTCCCTCCATAGTAGATCTGGACCCCTTCTTTGAGCTGTCAGCCCCACTCTTGGCACCCCAGTAATGTGCCCTCAGTCCCCCTGAGTCAAATTTAGAGAGTGTTCCAAAGCCACATTCTCTCCACCAGTCCCACAAGGTCATCCAGATTCTGGGGATCCCCCTGTGCCACCCAGCATTGTATGGACTAGGGAGTGCAATGCCAAAGCGGCCATCACAACTCGCTCGACCATTTGTGCAGGAGTACAGGTCTCAGGTTGTAACCACTTTTGGACCTGGTGGAACAGGTCAAACATCTGGGACCGGGGTGGCTTCTCCTTGCTGTACCCCCAGCGATGTACCCGTCATGCCCGGACTGCCAACGACACTCACAGTCGCCCCAGAAGTTCAGCCTTGAACTTACTGTACTCCTTGGCATCCTGCAGGGTCAGATCGTAATAGGCTTTGTGTGGTTCTCCTGTGAGGAATGGGGCTAGGACCTTAGCCCACTCCTCTGGGGGTAGTTTCTCCCGGTCCGCTACCCTCTCGAAAACCATCAGGAAGGCCTCGACATCGTCCTGTGGGGTCAGTTTCTGGAGCGCCTCCCTTACGGACCTCCTCGCGTTGCGGCTCTCTCCGGTCATTGGGGGCCACCACTATCTGGATCGACGGACTCGACAGCACCGCCATCTGCTGAACCAGAGTTTGTTGTCTCCTGTTGAGCTCGTACAGTCTCCATGTGGGCTTGCTGCTTCTGCTGAGCCTGGACCAGATGCTTAACGAGCTCCTCCATGCTGTCCGTCTGACTTTTTAACTCTGCAGCTGCCTTGACCCAGGACATGCAGTTGTGCTCTCAGGGATGGTTGCCCGCATCTGAGACACCAATTGTAGGAGGTCAGCACAAAGGCAGGCACGTGAGCAGGTAGTCAGTTCACATGAAATAAAGGTTTATGGGAAGTCCATAAACTTGCAACACAAAATACAGCTTCTCTTCAGCCTATAAATCCACATTGGCAAAATAACAACTCCTTTCTTCTGGCAGGAAGATCAACAAACATAAATGCAGAGTCTCACCGACTAGTAGCTCAGGTCCTCAGGCCTACACAGCCTCACAGTTTGGCAGACCAGCTTCTTTATTTTAGGTTTCCCGAAGCACACCATCCAGACTTTCCCGCACCAGCTGCCTTTATTGGGCTGTTAAGACCTGGACTGGGAGTATTGGAGCGACCGTCCCACCCAGACTCTTGGGCCGCTCCATAAAAAACCTGACCCAGACTACTAATAAGAAAACTTGCTCAGCAGCAATACTTGTTGCTGGCATTATACTAAATGGGTTTTTTATATCACCGAGGCCAGCCAACTCGGTGATAAATACCTCCCGTCTATGACGGAACCTCTGACCTTCCTACAATAGACATATGAGGGCTCCGGAGCAGACTGATGTTACTGCACCTCTGCTAACCCTACTGTGTATGGGCATGGGCAAGGGTATCACTGCACTCTGCAAAACCCACTGTTTTGGGGCCGGAGCAACAGAATTGAAATGCACCTCTACTAACTCTACTGTGTTTGGGGGCCCTGGAGCAAAGGATGTCACTGCACCCTGATAACCCTACTGTGTATGGGGGCCCCCGGGGCAGACGGGTGTCACTGCACCTCTGCTAACCCTACTGTGTATGGGGCCTCAGAGCAGATGGATGTCACTGCACCTTGCTACCTACTGGGTATGAGCCCCAAGCAAAGTGTCACTGCACCTCTGCTAACCCTACTGTGTATGAGGCCCCAGAGCAGACGGATGTCACTGCAAACCCCTGCTAAACCCTACTGTGTATGGGGCCCTGGAGCAGAACGGATGTCACTGCACCTTGCTAACCTACGGTATGGGCCCAGGAGCAGACGATGCACTGGCCATCTGCAACGCTACTGTGTATGAAAGGGCCCCCGGGGCAGACTGATGTCACTGCACCTCTTTCTAACCCTACTGTGTATGGGGCTACGGAGCAGACAATGTCACTGCACCTCTGCTAACCCTACTGTGTATGGGGCCCGGAGCAGACAATGTCACTACACCTCTGCTAACCCTACTGTTTATGGGGGACCCAGAGCAGACTGATATCACTGCACCTCTGCTAACCCTACTGTGTATGGGGCCTGGGGCAGACGGATGTCACTGCACCTCTGCTAACCAAGCTGCATCACCAGAAAAGACTTCAATTTTCACAGCAATTTCGCAATTGGACTTCACTGATTGCATATGGTTGCCTTCTCCGATGATTCACGTTTTCTGCTTCATTTAATGGATGAACATTGGTGTGTCGGGCAAGAAATATCAGAGAACAAACACCCTGCAACCATGGCTGGAAGAACACAAGCTGCGCGTTGCAGTGTTATGTTCTGGGGGATGTTTTCAGGGCATTCATTGGGCCACTCATCCATGTGGAAGCTGCTCTCATAGTAAAGTGACTGTGTTATGTATAAAATATACTCGTGTTTTTCATAATGTTTATGTCTTCAATAGGAATCAAAAATAAAAAAACAAGAAAAACCAGGAAATCAAAAAGGTTCATCCAAACTTAGTGCTGATACTAAACATCAGACCTGATATTGAGGTTGTCTTAGTAAGAAAAGTCAAGGGCTAAGGATCTACACGTTATAAGGGTCTTACTAGCATTGGGGTCCGGTCTCACTGACAGAGCATTGTCCCCAGTTACAGTTCATCGATGTTTGGTGCCTGAAGCTGCACTCGGTGACACACAGTAGATATGTTGACCTGTTCACACCATAGAAATATTGCCGCATGTTCTGTGGAATGGACTCTTCCTCCAAGCAAAGATCTGGAAATGAACACAGCACAAGCCGAATAAAAGCCAACATAGACATAAGCACATGTCCAAAACTCAACTCCACTGAGCATTACTTCTAGAGGACAGTTTCTCCATGTTGGGTGCAATATGGTGCCAGCAAAACCATAGGCACCCTGCAATGAAACATGCGGTGCCTATTGCTCCAGTGCATGAGGACTTTAGCAATCATGTTTGAGAAAAATGAAATGCAAGTTGATTTAGAACCATAAAGGGGTTTTCTCACTACCATAATGAGCTTTCAATATGTAGGGACAGATAATTGAAGACTTTCTAAATACAATGCTTTGTTGATTTTGCTTTGGTCAGGAGATAAAGAAGATTTTATCTAATCTTACAGCATACAAATTTCTCTGGTTATCGACCACCTCTCTTTGCCCTCTCTTATCTGTAATTGCTTCAAGCTGTCATCAGTCATTCACGCCGCCCATGTTGAGTCACCTCTTGCAGAGTCTTAGCTTTAGTAACAAACTTTTAAATCCTCTAATTTAGCTAAGTTAACACCTTTTAGAGCCCCAATTTATAAATCTCTTGCACCTGCTTGCGGCAGGTCCCTGCTGTGTCTGGATTTGGCAGTGTCCCATATCCTGGCTGCTTGCAGCAGGTCCCTGCTGTGTCTGGGATAGGCTGTGCCCCTGATCCCGGCTGCTTGTCACAGGTCCCTGCTGTGTCTGGGATTGGCGGTGCCCCCGTTCCCGGCTGCATGCGACAGATCCCTGCTGTGTCTGGCATTGGCGATGCCCATAATCCCGGCTACTTGCGCCAGGTCCCTGCTGTGTCTGGGATTGGCAGTGCCCCTGATCCCGGCTGCAGGTCCCTGCTGTGTCTGGGATTCAAAGTGCCCCCTGATCCTGGCTGCTTGTGGCAGGTCCCTGCTTTGCCTGGGATTGACAATGCCCCCGATCACGGCTCCTTGTAGCAGGTCCCTGCTGTGTCTGGGATTGGTGGTGCCTCCGATCCTGGCTGCTTGCGGCAGGTCCCTGCTGTGTCTGGGATTGGAGGTGCCCCTGATCCTGGCTGCTTGCGGCAGGTCCCTGCTGTGTCTGGGATTGGTGCTGCCCCTGATCCCGGCTGCTTGCGGCAGGTCCCTGCTGTCTGGATTGCAGTTTAACATAATTAATAATAATAATAATAATAATAATAATAATAATCTTTATTTATATAGCGGCCAATATCCGCAGCACTTTACAATATAGAGGGAATAAGCACAGACAAACCAGACATTACATTATAAAAAAGCTACTGACAAATGAGACACGCGGTGTGAGGGCCCTGCGTTATTGGTGAAGGAACAAAGGGTGACAAGTGTCTTGGTTTACAATGGACCAGCCATGTTACATAAATATGGGTAGTATACATAAAATGTGGATGAACCTGCCACCCCAACCATTACATCTATATACAGGTAAGTGCCTGTGGGTGCCAAAGTGCAGGAAGTGACGAATCTGTGACAGAATTTGGGGGGTTGACAATTAGGGATCTTGGTAGGCTTGTCTAAGAAGATGAGTTTTCAGAGCGCACTTAAAACTGTGAGGGTTGTGAGCAGGGGCGTAACTAGAGAAGCCAGGCCCCAAAGCAAACTTTTGGATGCCCCCCCCCCTCCCTGACCACGACCATGTACCAGGACATGCTGTTAGATAATGTAGATAATACAAGGGGCAAATACCTCACCATACATACTCACCATCATACTGCTACCAATCAACTCCCCCTATACCAAGACCACATTACCAATAACGCTATTACATAAGGACCTGATTATACCACCAGAACACACCACAAATTACCACCACATAGTGACTGAATAATAACCCCTACACTATTACTGATCATCTACAAAGACCAATATGTCTAATAATAAATAATATATAATAATAAAATATAGTGACCATAATGGTATATACCAGTGTACACAGGCTCTGCAGACTGTATATTACCACCATACAGTGACCATATAGTGGTAGACACCAGTATACACAGGCTCGTGCGACTGTATGTAACCACCATACAGGACCAAATAGTTTTAGACACCAGTGTACACAGGCTCTGCAGACTGTAAAATTACCATCCATAAAACCAAAAGGGAAAGGTACACCCCCCCTTTTGCAAGGGGGCTTGGGGTGGGGAGGGGGTTCCCCAATCCCCCCCTGCTTAAAAAGGGCACCCCTTTTTTTTAAAAAGGGATTTGAGGTCCCTTTTTAACGGGGAGGCCTGTTGTTTGTGCCAGAAAATTGAAAAGGGTTAATAATTTAAAAAATTATCTTATTTTTAGGCACCAACCCAACCCCCAGGTTTTACAAAAGGGAATGGGTCCGAAAAAGAAAAAAAAATCCAAAAAGTGAGGGAAAAAAGTCCTGTGGGGGGGGCCTTGTTTGTGAAAAAAGGGGTAAAAAGGGAAATGGGAGAACTTTCGGGGGGGGAAAAGAAAAAAATTTTGATAAATAGCACCCAACCCAACCCAAAAATTAAGGAAAGGGCCCATTTGAAAGGCAAAGTAAACGGGGGGAAATTTTGTTTTGGGCAATTGGCTAAGAAGATTTTTTTGACCACAAACCGGGGGTTGGAACCCCTTTTTTAACTAAAACCCAAAGAAATTTTGGATCCCCCAATTTTGCCCCCCCCAAGCCATTAAATTGGGACATTTTTAGAAAGGTGGAAAAATCCGGGTCCAAATATTCCCAAAAAAATTAATCTCTGCCCCAATTCCCCCTGGTTACCCAAAATTTTGGATGCCCGGAAAAACCCCAAAACAAACCCATTGTTTAAAAAAAAACCCCCTCACTTTTGTTTTTTAAAAAAGGTTTCCCTTAAAATTTAATTTTTTAAATTTGGGCCAAAATTTGGAAAACCCAATTGAAGGCATCTGTGAACCCACCTTGGGGAAAAAAATGCCCCCGAAGAATTGCGGGAAAAGTTTAAAAAAGGCCAAAAGGGGCCCAACCCTTACAGGCTGGTGAAATTTAACCCCCCAAACGGAACCTTTAGTTTTAATGGAACACCAGGGGAAACACGGGCCTTTTCAGAATGTATATTACCCCCCCTACAGTGCCCATTATTGGTAGACCCCCAGGGGTAAAACGGGTTTTTTCGGGCAGACTGTATTTACCTCCATACGTGAAAATATATTTGGTAGACACCAGTGTAAAAACGGGCCCTTCTGAAAGCCCTGTATTTAACCATGGGCCAAAGGGACCAAAGGGTTGGTAAAAAACCGTTACACAGGCTCGCAGACGGGAAAACCCACCAAAACAGTGACATAAGTGGAAAACCCCCATTTAAACACAGGCCTGCAGACTGTATTTAAACCCCCATACAGTGCCCGTTTATAGGGGGGAAAAAACCAAAGTAAAACACAGGCTCTGCAGACTGTATTTTTACCTCCTTAACCAGTGCCCATAAAAGTGGAGAAAACCAGTGTACACGGGCTCTGCAGACGAAAATATTACCCCCCCATACAGGACCATTAGTGGTAAACCCCCAGGGGGTACACAGGCTCGGGCAGACATATAAGGGTTTACAGGGGCAGTTACTTTCTTTTTGGCCCTAAACAGGTGAATTTTTCTTGCCCAAAATCTTTTGCCCTTTCCCCTTATTGTTCTGCACCGGGTAATTCCCGCCATATTGTTTGACATCTCCCGACCACTTTTTTCCCCTGCAATTTAGAAAACAAAAATTTTTAGAACCTGACTTTTCCAGCACCTGCCCCCCCTGGCTATTTTGGTTCCAATTTGGGGCGGGGCATTTTTTTAAGATGGGGAAAAAGGGGGCCCCCAAAATAGGCAAGGTTAGGTAGCTATAGGGAGCCATACAGGTAGACAGGGGTTAGGGGGGCTATGGGGGGCCTTTAAAGGAAAGGGTTTGGGAAGCAAAGGGGGGGCCCCCCAATTTAAGTAGACAGGCAGGTCTTTGGGGGGTTTTACGGGGAAAGGGGCTTTGGGTTTGGGGGTAAAGGGCGGGGTATGGGGGGTTTTTAGGCAGGCATATGGGGGGTATAGGCACATATTGGGGCTGAAAGGAAAGGCTTTAATGGGGGCGTAAAAAGGAAAGGGGGCATATTGGGGGGTGTATAGGCCGCATATGGGGTTAAAAAGGGGCGGGGCATATGGGGGGTATAGGGCAGGCAAAAGGGGGGTAAGGCAGGCATAGAGGGGGGGTGTAAAAGGCGGGGCATATGGGGGGAAATAGGAGCTTTATGGGTTCCCCGTAATGGGGGTTGCAAATTTGGCATAAGGGGGGGGGGTTAAAAGGGGGTATGGGGGGCATGGGGGGGTGTATAGGCGGGCATATGGGGGGGGTATGGGGCCCGGGCAAAAAGGGGTTTTATGGGGCGGGCATATGGGGGGGATAGGCGGGCATATTGGGGGGCGTATAGGCAGGCAAAAGGGGGGAAAAAAGGCAGGCATATGGGGGAAAAGGCGGGCCATATGGGGGGGTATAGGCAGGCATATGGGGGGTGTATAGGCAGGCATAGGGGGGGAAAAGGAAGGCATATGGGGGGTATGGGCAGGAAATTTTGGGGTGTAAAAGGGGTAGCAAAAGGGGGGGTTTTATGGGCCCCAAGGGCCAATTTAAATGGGGTTTTTAGGGGGGGGGCCATATTGGTTTTAAAAAATGGGGGAAAATTTGGGCATGCATAAGGGTGGCCCCTGGTAAAAACACATAGGGGGCGGAAAAAAGGCGGGCCCCTTAATGGGGGCCCCCCAAAAATAGGGGCGGGCCCTTTATGGGAAAGGGCCCCGAAATACCCCCCATGGGGCCGGGGGCCCAAATTTTTAAAGGGGGCGGGTTTTTAGAAAAGGGGGCCCCAAATAGGGGGTTTTTGGGTTTTTATTTTTTCCCGGGGCCCCCTTTTTTAAAGGAAGGGCCCCCCTTGGCCCCAGGAATTTTGGGGCCCCCCCGGGTTGGGTACCCCCAGAAATTTTGGGGGGTGAAAAGGGGGAGGCCCCCTTTTTGAGGTGGGGTTTTGGTCCAGGGTTTTTTAGCAGGAAAAGCAATTTTTTTTGGGGGGGTTTAGGCAGGGGGTATAGGCCCCAGGGCTGGGGGGGAAAAGGGGGCGGGCCCCCAATATGAGGGGATAGAGGGCGTTGGCATTAAATGGGGGGAAAATATAGCGGCAAAAATTGGGGGGGAAGGGGGGGAAGCCCTTGGGGTTGTAAGGGAGATTGGGGGTAAGGGGGCCAGGGCAAAAAAATGAGGGGGGTAAAAAGAGGCATATGAAGGGGTGGCGGGGTTGGGGGGGGAATAAACCCCCCGGGGGGGAAAGGGGGGGGAAAAAGGCGGGCAAAAAGGGGGGTTTTTAGGTTAGGCATTTTGGGGGTTTTTAAGGCGGGCCCAAAATGGGGGGTATGGGCACAAAAGGGGGGGAAATAGGAGGCTTTAGGGGGGTTAAAGGCATGGGGTTAGGCAGGCAGATGGGGGGTAAAGGCAGGCATATGGGGGGTAAAGGGCGGGCATATAAAGGGTTTATGGGCAGGCATATTTGGAATTGGGGGGTTAGGCGGGCCCAAAAGGGGGTATAGGCAGGCAATTATGGGGGGAAAATGGCAGGCATATAAAGGGGTTTTAAAAGGCGGGCCCAAATGGGGGGGAAATGGGCAGGCAAAAAATGGGGGGTTTAAAAGGGAAGGTTTTGATTTGGGGAATAGGCGGGCATAGGGGGGGGGGTATAGGAAAGAAAATGGGGGTTTTAATGGGGCCCCGGGGGTTTTATGGGGTGGGAAAAAATAAAAAAATCCCCAATTTCACCTCGGCCCCACGCTCCCCCCCCCATGCCCCCGCTCGTTTCCGGTTCTGCTGCTCCCCCCTGCACCTCTCCCGTCACCGGGGGCCCAAGTGCGCCCCACCTTTGGATCCACAGGGGGGCCGGCAGGGGAATACGGGAGGGACCCCGATCGGGGGCTCCGATTGCTAGCTCCGCCACCCGCTGCCCCCTAAAACCTGGGCCGGGGCCGGGGTTCAAGGGATATGCCCCGGGGCCCCCCGCAGCTCCCCCCCCAGCCGCGTGTAACTTTTAAAGGGTTTCACTGCCGGGGGCCCCGGGAAAGGGGCATTCCCCCGGGGAAAGCGGCCCCGCGGTAGCAGTCCCCCGGGGCCCCCCTAAGGCGGGGGGCCCCTTGGGAAACCCCTGTTTACCCCCTTTGCTACCCCGGTATTTTAACGCCCCGGTTGTGAGGGGCCGACCCACAGGGGGAAAACATTTTCCAGAGAACTGGGCAATACGTCCCAAAATTTTGGGAGACGGGCAGGGGAGGTTCGGATGATTGAGGTTTGAAACCCTCAAATCATAGCAGAGGGGGGAAAGAGAGCGGTAATTCAAAAAATCCCTAATCTTGGAAAAAGGATTTAAAGCAATTCGAAAACAAAGGCCCCCAAGTGAGCGGGGAAAATGTTTAAAAGACTATTTTTTTTAAACTTTTATGGAATTTTAATCCTTTTTAAAAAATCGTTTATCGCAAAAAAATAGAAAGAAGCTCTGCAATAGCAATGATGAACACCCGGGGGGCATTTGTTTTCCTGGGCAAAAAAGGAAAACAGACCCCCCAAATCCCGTTTTTGGTCAAAAAACATCCCGAAACCCAGGCCCAGCCATTTGGGTGGCACTTTGTCATGTTTGGGAAATTTTCCCCTTTTCCCCTTTCCATGGGATAATAGACAGTGCTCCTGAGTTCTGATGCGGATCAAAATATTTATTCATTCAGCATTTAATGCACAAGCTCCAAATAGAGGTGAATAATGCAATCGTAATAGTTTAGGTGAAGTTTTGGTCACGGAACTTTTTCTAACATGTCACATAATGAAGCAGTAGTAGGAAAAATAGAGACCATAGCCTAAGAGAAAAGAGGAGCTCAGCTTGTGGATTCAATACGGAATGAAGAAATATTTTGATTTGCATCAGGACTTGTCTATTATCTATTTATAATTGTGCATCTCCTATCCTACATTGATTAGCACCCAGCAAATGTATTCTACCTAAAGAGCAGCACTCAACAATGTATATTGAAGACATTCCTCCTTATCATAGTTTCTATTTATCTCTTACCTTCTACACGGAAAGATTTCCTTTTGATTGTTGTTTTAGTGACATTGATGCAGAGTCTATCTGTAAAAGGAAAATAACTCTTTATATGATTAGGAAGTTGCATTTAATTATTATGGATAGATAGAGGGTAGATAATAGAAAAAAGATAGATAATAAAGATAATAGATAGATAGAAGATATGAGATAGATAGATAGTAAAAAAGATAGATATAGATAGAAGATTAGATAGATAGATAATAGATAGATAAAATGAGATAGATAATAGATAGATAGATAATAGATATTGAATAGATAATATGAGATAGATAGATAGATATGAGATAGGATAGATAAAATAGATATGAGATAGATAGATAGATAGATAGATAGATAGATAGATAATATGAATAGATAGATATGAATTAGATAATGATATGAGATAATAGATATAGATAGATTAGATAGAAAGATAGATATGAATAGATAGATAGATTTTGAATAGATAGATAGATATGGGATAGATAAAATATGAGATAGAAAAGATAGATAGATAGATAGATATAGATAGATAGATAGATATGAGATAGATAGATAGATATGAGAAAGATAGATATGAGATAGATAGATAGATAGATAGATATGAGATAGATATTAGATAGATGATAGAATAGATAGATAGATAGATAGATAGATAGATAGATAGATAGATTAAAATAGATAGAAGATAGATAGATAATAGATAGATATGAGATAGATAGATATGAGATAGATAGATAGATAGAAGATATGAATAGATAGATAGATGATAGATAGATAGATATGAGATAGATAGATAGATAGAATAGATAGAATATGAGAAAGATAGATAGATATGAAGATAGATAGATAGATAGATAAAGAGAAAAGATAGATATGAGATAGATAGATATGAAATAGATAGATAGATAGATAGATAATAGATAAGATAATAGATAGATATGAGAAATAATAGATAGATGTGAGATAGATAGATAGATTGAGATAGATAGATAGATAGATAGATATGAGATAATAGAAAAGATTTTGAGATAGATAGATAGATAGAGATAGATAGATAGATAGATAGATAGATAGAATAGATAAAATAGATATGAGATAGATAGATATGGGATAGATAGAGATAGATAGATAGATATTAGATAGATAGATAGAAATTAGATAGATAGATAGAAATGGACATCAAACAGGCAAATAGAAAAATAGATAGATACAGTATCTCAAAAAAGTAAGTACACCCCTCACATTTTTTTAAATATTGCATTATATCTTTTCATGGGACAACACTGAAGATCTGACACTTTGATACAATGTAAAATAGTCAGTGCACAGCTTCTATAACAGTGTAAATTTGTGGTGCCCTCAAAATAACTTAACACAAAGCCATCAGTGTCTATAAACCACTGGCAACAAAAGTGAGTACACCCCTAAATAAAAATGGACAAAGTGTGCCCAATTTGTCATTTTCCCTCCACGGTGTCACGTGACACGAGGTCTCAGGTGTGGATCGGAGAGCAGGTGTGTTACATTTGGTGTTATCCCTCTCACACGCTCTCACCTCATGGCAAAGAACTCTGAGGATCTGAAAAATTAAGAATTTTACGGGAATATTGGTTTTAACAAAATTACTCCTTTATGATGGAGGTGTCCCTTTAAAAAAAAAATGAGGGTCCCTACCAACCTTTATCAAGTGCCACCTTAATAGTTCATTACCTGTTTTATTAGACGTGCAATGCAGTTCACTGAAGGTGGCATGTAGTTGACCTTCAGCCTGAATAGCTTCCGCCAAGTAGTTTTTATAGTCCACCTTCAGCAGAACCTCATGGTCCACTATTACACTGCCTTGTCTGATAGAGAAATAGAAGGTGAGATCACCAGCATGCTTGTAGTAAGATATCCATTATTATCCATAAATTATCAGGATCACTATCCCACCGCTGCCACCAAAGTTGAAGTTTTCATTTAGAACAGAGGTGTTAAACTCAAGTCCGCGGGCCAAATCTAATTCTACAGAGTAACTTTATGTGGCCCACAAGTAATAACCAGGCAGCTTTTATTAAACTGCTCTCTATCAGCCCTTCCCCCTGCATAGAGCAGAGAAGGGACCATGTGACAGAAAAAACAACTCAGACAGTGGGATGACTAATAAGGTACAGTGGAACGACTAGTAAGATAAGAGAGAAACGAGAATCCATTGTCTCAACACTTAAGGGGTTTTACCGCAAAGGCATTTCATGCCTAGTTTGTCCTGTTTCAGCTTTCAGTGTATTCAAAATGGGGCAGGTGTGATTTGTTTGAACTGCATATGTAAAGATCTGTGAGTAGCTACAATATAGCTGAGTGGTTAGCACTTTTGCCTTTCAGTACTAAGTACTAGCAAGTACTAAACATGTTTTTATTTTTCTCTGCACATACTTTTTTATTTATTTGCACGGTTTGACTAATTACTAATGAGTACAGAGGACAGGAGTAGAATGACAGCACCTGGGCTTGAACATTCGCTCAGCAGTAAGTGTATATGATTACTAAGCAGGGAGGAGACTGACAATAGCTGCCTGAAAGGAGAGGTGGTGTCTGAGCATGTGCGGCCAGGACTGAGGAGCTCTCGTCACTGGTCGTATCCCCTGGAGATGAGTTATACAATATGGATCACTAAGGGAGCAGCTAAAACAGAAATAGTACAGAATTTTTAATAATGATGAATGGTGAAAATGTTTATTATTTAATTTTCAAGCTTCACACATTAATTTTACTTTGTGGCAAAACCCTTTAACCCTTTCAACTGTTTCTCAGCCCAAGCATCTTTGCAGGCAGCAGGGTACTCCAAATGTGCCGTGCTGTACAGCAGAAAAGAAGCATTGTGAAGAATACAAGACACAGGAAATTATTACAGTTAACCTGTGAAGAAAAGGATAGTATTGAAATTGGCTCAGAAGGGTAGAAATAGAAAGAAGAGGCATACAGATGCCACAGATGTGTCTTTTATTTTACATTTTTTTTTAACATGGGTTTATAGTATTAACCTTTGCTTGTCCCCGATTCAGTGTTAAAGGGGTTTTGCCACGATGTAATGTTGACGTGGGATCCTCCAAAATGAGTACTTAATCACTTTTCTAAATATATGTGATTACAAAAAGTGAAGCCTGTGAGAGGTACAGCATTGCTCAGTCCCCCTTAGTTTCCTGAAAGTTTACATTAGACACGACCAGGACACTGACAGGAGCTGATCTGGCCCCGCTTGCGTGTTTGCACTTCTTATCTGATGACAGGGAACATGAAGGAGCTTGCAAGGGGCTGGGGAAAAAAATGCAATGTTTGGGGCGCTCTGTATAAGAACCCACGGGTTTAAATGAAAATTTTTTAAATAAAACATTGCAGACGCCCCCCTGCTTCCTCGCCCCTTGTTTCCCCCCCCATCCCTCTCCGTGTGATTTTAAAGCATGTTTTGTTTATTTTTCTCTCCTGAGCAGAAAAAGGGGAAAGGGAAATTTGGGCTTCGGGGCCCACCACCCCCTTTAAAGCAAAAAAAAATTTTAAATTCCTTGCCCAAAAGGTTCATCCTTATACAGTATCTGATGAGAATGAAATACATTTGTAGAAAATTTTTCAAAAAATTTGTAAAGGGTTGACCCACAACTTTGTAAATTTTGGGTGACCGCATTTTTATTCGGGGTTTGACCACCCCAAATTTACAAACGGGAGTGGGGAGGTGACAAGATCAATACAAACTCACCTGAAGGAGATGATTCTCATCTCCTTTCACTAGGGGAATGTCATTTCATATACTGTCTTCATCTGATTAATAGAAGAGAAACATATTTATTGAGTTAGAAGCCCTTGGCCAGGGTTTGACCAGTCATCAAAACACAAGCTTTATCTGTTGGCCTCATAAATTAAACTTTCCACCCATTTTTAAATTTTAAAATTTATTAAGCTTTCTGCTTGCTGTGAATGTTCTTATTCTTGTCCAGCTGGACGTGCCCGGGTTTGGGGGTTTCCAAGAAACAAGAATTTTTTCCAAATTTTAAGTGTCAGCGGGAAGTCAGACACGGGGTTTTGTAAAACCCCTAATCGACTTTCAAAAACCTCTTATAGATAGCTAGGGTAATAAAATTCCAATGGGTGAAAGGGGAAAGGTAAACCTGAAAGACCCAGCAGGATTGGCCTTTTTTTTTAAACTTTTAAGGGTGTTATAATTCCTGTATACCCCCTTTATGCAAAAATTTTAATTTCCCGTGTCAGAAAGGACCCCAAGCTGCTGGTGGGGTAACACAAAAGTGTGCCCTGACAGAGGAAAAAATACACCGACAGAAAGGGCCGGGGTTTGTAACTACCGGGGTAGCAAAAGAAAGCGGGCTGCCAGGGGCGCCCGGGCTCTTAGGGACCCGGGGCCCCGGGGAAAAATTTCCCCCAAAAACGTCTGTTTAACCTTTTTTTCCCGGTTTTACTGTGCCCCCACCAATAAAACATAAAAAAATTCCCACAGCGGGCAGGACTGCGAGCCCCCGGGGGGCCATAAGCCTCTGAATCCCCGGGGCCCCCGGGGCCCAAAACGTTCAAAGCAGGCCGCCATCCGTTTGCAAAGAGGACCCGGTCTGCGCTCAGCTCTGCTAAACTGCCTGCAAGGCCTTAAGCCTAGCAGGGGGGTTTCCCCGGCCCCCCCCGGCTGCGGGGGCCCGCGTGTTGACGTCCCACCATTTTTTTGGGGCCTTTCCCTTTGGCAGAGCAAAAGACGGGTTTGGGAGCTGAGGTGCGAGGGGGAGCTGGGGCAGATGAGTAATAAATTTTTTTTTTTTAACTTTAATGGAGCCCCCTCCCTGCCTTTTGGGGGCCACCTATAAACCTCCCTTAAGCCCCCTGCCTTTTTAGGGACCCTTAACCTGCCCTAACCCCCCGCCTTGGGGGGGCCCCCCCTATAACCTGCTAAAAGCCCCCTCCCTGCTTATAGGTTTCCCCCTATAACCTGCCTCCCCCCCTTTGCCTGCCTTTTTTTTTTGGGGGCCCCTAAAACCCTCCCCTAAGCCCCCTCCCTGCCTTTAGGGGCCCCCCTAAAAACCTGCCCTAAGCTCCGCCTAATGGGTCCTTACAAACCCCCTTTAAAGCCCCCTCCCCTTCCAATTTTGGGCCTTTAAAAACCTCCCCAAAGCCCCCTGCCCCCCTTTATAGCGGGCCCCTAAAAACCTGCCCTGAGCCCCCTGCCTGCTATGGGGACCCTAAAACCTCCCCTTTAAGCTCGCCCCCTATGGGGGCCCCTAAAATTTTTCCAAACCCCCCCCTCCCGCCTATATGGGGCCTCTATAACTTGCCCTAAGCCCTGCCTGCCTGTATGGGGCCCCTATAAACCTGCCCTAAGCCCCTTCCCCGATTTTTGGGGCCCCTATTACCTGCCTTAACCCCCCTTTCCCTTTCCCCCTTTTGGGCCCCCTTTTTTAAACCCTGCCCTAAAAACCCCCCTTTCCACCCCTGTATGGGGCCCTATAAACCCCCTTTAAGGGCCCCCTCCCCTGCCTTTTTAGGGGGCCCCTAAAACCTGCCCAAAATCCCCCCTCCCCGGCCTTTAGGGGGCCCTTCCTAAAAACCGGGCCCTCCACCCTGCCTCCCAAAAGGGGGCCCATCACCCCTTAAAATAACCCCCTGCCTGCCTATATGGGGGTTCTAAACCTGTTAATTTAAACCCCCTGCCTGGCCAAAGGGGACTTCCCAAACCCCCCCTAAGCCCTGCCTGCCTGTGGGGGGCCCCCTGAAACCCCTCCCCTTAAGCCCTGTTTCCTACATTTTATGGCCCCTAAAAGCCAACCCAACCCCCTGCCGGGTAGGGGGCCCCCTATTGATTTCCTAAGCCCGCCTCCCTTAAGGGGCCCCTATAGGCTACCCTAACCCTGCCTGCCTAATATAGGGCCCCCTATAGACCCCCCAAAACCCTGCCTGCCTTTAACATAAATGGCCCCTATAGACAACCCCCAACCCCTGCCGGGCCCTTTATGGGGGTCCCAAAATAGCCTACCCAAACCCTGCCGGGCTTTTAGGGGCCCCTAAACCCACCCTAACCTTTCCTGCCTACATATATGGCCCCCTTTTGGCCAAACCCTATCCCCTGCCTGTAGGGGGCCCCTATTGACCCCAAAACCCTGCCTGTTGTAGGGGGCCCCTATAGACTACCCTAAGCCCTCCCTGCCTCATAAAGGGCCCCCTAAGACTCCCCTAACCCCCTGCCTGCCTGAAAGGGGGAACCTTTATAGACAAATATGCCCTGCCCCCCTTTTTTTATGGGGTTCCCAGTACCCTTACCCTAAGCCCCCTGCCTGCCTTTTTGGGGGCCCCTAAAACCCAAACCCAAAAGCCCTGCCTCCCTACATATAAGGCCCCAATAGCTCCCCAATGCCCTGCCTGTAGGGGGCCCCTTTTGACTACCTAACCCCTGCCTGCCTGTTTTGGGCCCCCTTATGGGCCCAAACCTTTCCCAAACCTCCTACATATAGGGCCCCTTAAGTATTTAAAAACCCTGCCTTCCCCTACCTAAAAGGGTCCTATGCCCTGCCTGCCTATTACATGGGGCACTTTTGGCAACCTTTAAAACTCTGCCTCCCCTAAGGGGGCCCTATATTTTACCAAAACCCCCAAAATGGATCCCATATACCCGGGGGGTAGGGAGTGGGGTTTCCCGGGAAAAAGTGATGTTGTAAATATATTTGTGTCTAAATCGAAGGGACAAGTGTCCGGGAGAAGCCCTAGGGCATTTGGGCCCAAAGTTTACGGGAAAGAAACGGGGAAACGACTCGCAGGGGAAATTTTTCCCCGGGTGAGTAAACAAAAATTAACTGCTGTAATCACTTATATTCAGCGACTTTGACCACAAATTTTGTCACTTTTATGGGGGTAATTTTCAGTCTGTAGCACACCTGAAACCCTCACTAAATTCCCCTCCCAATTATATGGCACTTTATGGAAATACAAATGGCTTTTGTAATGTTTAAAAAAAATAGTGTATAGTCATTTATGGGGGAAAAAATTTTTGTGGCCCGTGTTTCGGGTTGGTATAATCGGGCCCCTTATGTAATAGCTTTTTTTGTTTATTTTGGTCTTGTATAATGGGATTTTTTGGTTAGCAGTATATGGTGATACTAAGGTGGGGTATTTCCCCCTTTATTATCTGTATTGCATGCCCGGGGTAAATGTTCATGGTCAGGGAGGGGGGGGGTTGGGTTTAAGGGGGCCCATACCCAAAATTTTTAAGGGGAAACCAAAGGGCTTCTCTATTTACACTCCTGAGTACGGGATTTACTTTTGTCCACAGAGATCCCTGTCAGAGGTTCCCCGGGTTTTCCAGGGGGGCAGGGGAACCCCCGTTACTGGAAAAACCCGGTTTTTAACCCCTTTTGGGATCATTTTGCCCAAAGGGCAATAAAAGGGTTAAATGGAGGGATAAAGGGGTTTTCCTCCAACCCCGGACGTGCAAAGAGGCTGCTTTGGGAATAAGTTGTTAAATACAGCTTTTTCCTAGTGAAAACTGCAGCACTGGGAGTAGAAAACCCCTTTCTGAAGCCCTGCAACGTCTTTTGGCATCATGTAAAAACAGATTTACAAAAAAACCCCCCCTGCAAAAAGGGGACAGGGGGATTTTTTAAAGGGGCCTTGAAAAACCTAATGTTTACCCCAAACCCTTGGGTTAAAAGGGAAATTTGTGCCCATTTTTATTGTTTAATGTGCCCTTCTTAATTTTTTTAATTTTTTTTGTTAAACATTTTTTTTGGGAAATTTTTTGGGTTTTGGGTTTTTTTTTAATTTTTCCAGATCACTTTAAATATTTTTTTTAAAAAATTACTAAGTCCTGCTTTTTTCATTTTGGCCCTAGGCCTAAAAAATGGGTTGACACTTTCCTTTTTTCTGTAGAGGGGAAAATTTTCAGTGTCTGCTCATTATTTAGTAAAAGCAGGGGCCCCACTGGAAAGGGGGAACCCCCATTGTGTACAAAAATAAAAACAGAAACCAAAGGGGCCCAAGGGGGAAAATTTACAGCCCCCTTTTCCCCCCCCCTTCACGTGAAAACCCCTTTTATACCCAAAAGTCCCCATGGGACAAGGGAAACTGTCTTTAAGAATTTCCCATTTCATGAAGCTGCTGTTTAAAAAAATCTCTTTGATGCTGTTAAAGCAAATGCAAGCAAGAATTCTTCCCCCCGATCAAAAAAGATGGCCGAAATTTAGGGAAAACTACAATCAGGAAAAAAAAAACGACTGAAGGAAAAATATGGGGTCAGGGGGGTTTACTTAAAAAGAAAAAAAAAAAAAAAAAAAATTGCCGACCCGAAATTTCCCCTTTTAAGGGTTTTCAGTTACAATTGGGTTAGTTAGTTTTTTTATACCCAAAAACAATGTGGTGGGGATCAAAATGGGTTGGATTTTTGGGGTTTAAATTTTCCCTTTAAAAATCCCAATTTGAAGCCCCAAAAACTTTAAATTTCGGGGCAAATTTTGCCTAAGAGGAAAAAATAAAAGCAGATCCCCATGACCAAGGGGGCTATAATGATTTCACTCAATGTACTACAACCTCCCCCCATGATGCATATTGATTTTTGAAACCCTTGGGGTTCCCGGAACTTTCTGAACATCTTCACGAAACCGAAAAAATTTAGTAAATTAAAAAGTTGATCAGAGAGTCCCAAAACAGAAAACAATTTACTAAAAACCAAGACCTGCAAAAACCCGAGCCCCTTCTCACAAACAACATAGCCCCGTGAAAGTTTAAAAAAAGGGTCGTTACCCCCTCAGAAATCCCTCTCTCGAAAATTTTTTGGGATTCCCGAAGACAAAGAGTTTTTCAGGGGGGGAGTTTAAATTCTACATTCTGCACAAAGGGGGGAAACTTTTTCCCGGGTTTTTTTATAAAAGAATCTGCAAAAAAGAGGAAAAAAAAAACCCGAAACAATAAAATAGGGAAATTTTCAGTCCAAAAATTTTTTTTTATTTTTTTCCCTTTTTAATTTGGACAGATCTCATGGCTCTTTTTAAAATAACCCCTATTGGGAAAATAAATCTGAAATCAAAAAAACCTTAAAAGCCTAAAAGGGGTTTTTTCCCGGGTTCAAAAAAAGATGGTCTCCCTCCCTTCCCCCCACATTTTCCCCACCCTTGGTTGAACTTTATGGGCATGTGGGGTTTTTTTTAACTAAAAAGGGGTTTAAATATGTAACTATGGGAACCCAAAGGCCATGGGAAACAATGGGGGCGAGCAGCAAGTGCCGTGGGCCCTTCAAACATCGATCGGCTTAGGTTTCCCACCCCGCAGAACTAGTATTGATGGCCTAGCCAGGGCAGTAAGTTTTACTCTTTTCTAATGAGGGGGAACACCCTGAAACAGCTGTATGCAGATGAAACTAAAACCGGGAAAGCTTTGAATCTCTTTCACATTGCAAGGTAAATGGTCAGATGTGCCCTTTAGCAATGATACATCCAAAAGATGGCGCCTGGAGTGTTCACTCTCTTCCCAAAGCCCTTTTTAAAAAATTTTAAATACCCCCTAGGTGTAAAAGGTGATAAAATTCCCCCAAACACTTTTGGTGCCTCCCCCCTTTAATTTAGTAATTTCTTGCCACCCCCAAAAAAGTAAATCAATAATTTAAGTCTCTTTATTGTTATAATCATTTCAATTAAATTACAAGGTTTAATTAATACTTTGTGACCCTATAACAAATAAAAAGATATCCCGGGGAAAAACCCCTTTTTTTTTCAATGATATTCTCATTTTTTTGAGATGCAGTAGTATTTTCCCCTTCTGAAAAAAAAAAAAGGTTTTCAGACAAAAAATCCAAAAAAAAAAGGAAATTTAAAACCCCACCTTGTTTTCAAATTTAAAAAGCAATGGGGAAAAAAAGGGATAAAATTTTAAATTTTAATGAAAATACTCTAAAAATACACAGAAGGCCACCTAACAAAAATATCAAAAAAAAGCACTACCCCCTATAGGGAAAAAAAACAAAACCCTTTAAAAAAAAACCCCAGCCTATAAAAAAATCGGGATTAAAAAAGCCCCGATAAACGCTCCCCTTTTGGGAAAACCCAACCCCCTTTCACTAATTCCCCCTTAAAAAAATGGGGCCCTTTCCCCAAAAATTTCGATTTTTCCCCTAAAAAGAAACCCAAAAATCCCCAGGGGACTATTTTAAGGGAAAAATTTTGGGGTTTAAAAATACACTAATAAAGCACAAATGTACATTGAAAAAAAATAAATGTAAAGGGAAAAAATCATAAATTGCAAGGGGTTTGCTTAAAATAAAAAGTGCAAAATAACAAACCCTAAACCCCAAAAAATTAAAAAAAACACTCTGGGGGGTACAAAACAAAAATCCGAGAATGGGCCCCCAGAAATGATCAATCAGAGGACTGCAAAAAAAAACCACTTTAAAAATGGGAAATTCTTCCCGACCATAGTGGCAAATTTAGAGTGAAACCACTAGGTGAAACCCGTCCCTTTAAAAACAGGGCAGCTTCTACCTTTAAATAGATGCAATTTTCCCAAAAAAATTTTAAAGAAAGACGCCTAACCCCCCGAAGCGGGGTTTTCGCCAAAAATGGAGGGGGGGTCTGAAAGCAAAAGACAAATACCAAAATCCCGATATGCCAAAAAATATAGAATAAAAACAGAAAAATCATGGTTAAATAGAGATGTACCCCCAAAGTGGACAGTTAAATCTCCCCCAGGTCTGTCTGAGGGTCAGGGGTGAAGGCAGTCAATGCTGCTGTTCAGCCGGGGCGGGGCGCGCTTAAGGACGGGGCCCCCAGGGAGCCACAGTTTCGCCGGGACACTTTTCGCGGCCATCCGCACCGGGCCCCCCGGGAAAATTTCGTCAATGCTGTGGTGGTGAGAGACGCTGGGAAAACGCTCAAATACGCGCAAATTTTCAGCGTTCCAAATCACCGCCCCCCGTTTTTCCGCAGCTTCCCCCCCTACAACGCCCAGGTGCCTGGGGGGCGTCCCGGGTTCACCCAAAGATGATAAAGACGCAAAAAGCCTAGTTTAAAGGGCCAGGAAACTTGTCCAAGGGAGTGTAAGAAACATGGGGGCCAAGTGGGGGTTTCGGGGAATATTAAAGGGTGGTTTTTGTTTGGGTTTAAAAAATTTTTTTTGTTTTTCAAAAAAGTTCGGCTGTTTTTTTTAAAATATTTTGGTTGCTTTTTTGGAAAAAAAAAAAGCTACCCAGCAAAAGGACCTCCTTGAATGATGCCCTTAAATTTAAAAAAACCCATATCCCCCAAACCCCATTAAAAAAAAAGGTGCCTGAGTTTTTAAACCCGAAAATCCAAAGGGTTTTTCTCTGTAACAGTTTTTTTATTGATATTCCCTTCCGGAAAGGTGGGGTTTTTTTTTTGTCAATTCCCCCCCATTTAAGAAAAATTTCAAAAACTCCATTTTTGATGGGTTTCCCGACGTGTTTAGCTACCCGGGTATCTTTTGATGACGAATATCTTCCCAAAATGCTGCAAAATCGGGCAATTGGCGTATAGGGCTTACCAACGAAATTTTTTTTTCCCCACACGCAATTTAACCAAAAAAAAACAAAGTGTGTTTTTTTTACACCCTGATAAAATCCCCAATCTAAAATTCGTTTTTTTTTTTCAGAATCCTTGGGAAGGTAGAAAAAATTTTTCCCTTTTATGGGCATGAAAAGCAGTCCCCTGCACCCAAAGGATCCCTTTGGTTTTTCAGAGCCCGTCTCTGTTTTGGGTCTTTCCAAAAATGACAAAGGCAAAGTCGGGCCTTCAGGTTTTTCCCCTCCTGATGTGAAATTTTGGGGGCTCCCCATGTGTCCTCTAATTCCTATCCATCGAAAAATATGGCCGTGTCTGCAAAAATTTCTCTAATTCCCTCCCCAAGAAAAAAAATTTTCAAAAAAAAAAAACCCCATTATCCGTGTTGTTTCCAAAATGTTTTTTTCGTCCGTATTAGGGGGGCAGTAAATTTTTCCCGTCCCCTTTTTTTCCCAGAGCATTTTGAAAGCCTCTCGCAAATATGGGTCCGGATAAACCTTTTTTTCGGAAAAAAAACCCCCTCAGATCACCCCGCCTGGCGACAAACCCTTCCTTGGGGCAATTTCTCCCCAAGTCTAGGGTTTTGGGGCCAAAGTGGGCCCTCTTTTTTAAAAGGGCAGGATGATTACTTTTCCCCCCCAAATAAAAGGGAAATTTGTTGAAAATGGGGTTTTTCCTAAAATACTCAGGGCCAGTTCCCAGTAGAAGACTTGGAATGCGCACATCCCGAAAAGAGGGAAAACTCAATGTTAATCCCTGAGGGAAATTTTTGACCGGGCCGCAAAAGCAGTTCAACTCTTCACCAAAAACCCCCAAAAATTCCCCGCTGTTCTGTTTTCCCGATGATAAAAACCCTCTTTTATAAACCCCCCCCGGGGCCCCCCCCCCGGGGAATTTTTTTTAGCAAAAAAGGGGTTTTGGGCACCAAAAAAAACCCTAGTCGCCTCCCCCCAGCCGAGGGAAAGTTTTGCATAAAATGGGGGGCTGTGGGGGCCCCCCATTGCTTTTTACCCGTAAAAATGGTGGAAGGCTTTTTTTTGTTTAAAGGGCAAAAAGTTCCCTTGGTTTAAAAGACAAAAACAGCAGGTCCACCAAAAAATTTAAAATTTTGTAAACCCAAAAATGGCGGCCTTTGGGTTTTAGAAAAAAGTAAAAAACGCCCCCAAAGGCCCTAAAATGTTGGGGTTTTTGATGTATTAAAGGGTTCCCTTCTGGGGTTTTCAGGTTTTAAAAACTCAGGCACCTTTTGGGAAAAATTAGTTTTTGTGGACTATTTGTTTGCTTTATTTAATCGCATCATTTTAAGAGGTCCTTTTGCTGTTGTAGAATTATGTTTTGTCTCTTAATAGTCAACATTACATCTATATATCTAATCAGCCATGAATCTGTTTTTTGCCCTTTAATAATCAGTATGTTATATCTATCTATCTAACCAGCCTTGAATATTGCCGTAACCGCCACTTGGTCCGGCAGTGTTATCTTACACTGCCTTGGACTATGATCCTGGCCCTTTAAACTAGGCTTGTGCGTCATTATCATGCATTAGCTGAGAGCCAGGGAAGCTCCAGGCACCTCGGCTGCTGCTAGGGGCGGAGCTGTGGACACGTGGGTCGGTGACGAGGAACGCTGACTAGAAGAGCGCGAGATTTGAGCGCGCTCAGCGTCTCTCACCAACCACAGCATTGACTGTAATTCACGGGGGGCCGGAGCAGGCTGGACGCGACAGTGTGCGGCGACATCTGTGGCTCACTGCGGCGCCGTCCTTAAGTGCGCCCCGCATCTGTTGAACGAGCAGCATTGACTGCCGTCACCCCGTGATCTCAGACGGACCTGCAGGAGACTAACTGTCCACTTTGAGGTACATCTCTATTTAACCATGATTTCTCTGTGTATTCTATATGGTTTTGGCATATCTGACTTGGTATATGTCTTTTGCTTCAGACGCCCCCTCCATTTTAGGCGACATTGCTTCGGTGGGTTAGGCGTCTTTCTTTATATATGAATGCATCTACTTTAAAGGTAGGAGCTGTCCTGTTATTAAGACGGGTTCACCTTAGTGGTTTCACTCTGACTGCCACTGTGGTCGGGTAAGAATCTTGCCATTCATTGAGTGGATGGTTTTGCAGTCCTCTGATCTGATCATTTCTGGTGGTCATTTCTCTGATTTGTAATTTTAAACCCCAAGATGTTATTGTAAATGTTGTGGTTTATGGTGTTTTGTGTGCATTCTTTATCTTAGCTATACCCTTGCTATATTTATGATTGTATCCCTTTACATTTAGTTTTCTATGTACATTTGTGCTATATTAGTGTATATACCCACATTTTTCTCCCCTTATAATAGTCCCCTGAGGAGATCTTGTTGTTATTAGGGGAAGATCGAAACATGTTGGGACAGGGGTCTATATTATTATTGGATTAGTGCAAGGGTTAGGTTCCGGACGGGAGCTCCCTTATCGGGGCGATTATCCCGATTCTTTATAGGCTAGGGTATTTTTAGGGTCTGTATTATTTCTATAGGTGGTAGTGCACTTTTTTGATAGGTTGTTAGTGCTGGCCTTCTGTGTATTTTTAGAGTATTTTCATTAAAAGTTATATTTTATCACATTTTTTCCCTATCTGCTATTTAATTTTATTACCCCTTCTGAGCCATACTCAATGCCTCTCCCCTAGCCAGCAAATTCTACCCTGCACTGATGAAGGGCAACACTCTGAAAAAAACTGTAAGCAGATGAACAAAACTGCTGTGGTTTGAATCCTTTTTACATTGCAAGATTCAGTGAGTCACATGTAATTATAAACCCAA
>JAODAL010020875.1:0-68397 GCA_025379985.1 Phyllomedusa bahiana | reverse complement strand
CCTTTCTTGAGGGCCTACTCCTTTTTTTTTTTGCCACCTCCAAATTCATTACCCCACTGTCTGACCCCCCCAAGCTGCGCGCCTACCTACACACTGTGTCATTGCCCCCACTCTGGGGCCTACCCTTTTTTTTTTTTGCCACCCCCAAATGTCTTTGGGGCCCACTGTCTGACCCACTGCTGCTGTGGCTGCTGCCGTGACCTACACATTGTTCTTGTGCCCTGCTGCCTCACGCTGCTGTGACCTGCCGTCCCTTTCAAAATGTTCATGTCCCTTTCTGACCTCATCCCGCTGCTTGGCGCTGCTGTGCCCTACCACTTTGTCTTGGCCCGTCGACATCTGCGCTGTTTTGCCGTGACCTACACACTGGTTCATTGTGCCACTGTCTGACCTCGCTGCTCCTTGGCTGCGCCTCACCCAAACTGGGAGAAATGAGTCTGGGTTTCAAACTACCTGCCTCAGCCACTATTCTGATCCCGCCACCCCGATGCCACATCTGATGGCATTTTTCTCCACTGCCAACAACCATCTTTACCAGGGACTGGATTGCCACCCCCTCCAACTGTGTCCCTTGTGCACTGTCTGACCTCATGCTGCTGCTGTGGCTGCTGCCGTGACCTCCACACTGTGTCAATGTCCCACTCTGTGCCTACTCCTGTTTTTGCCACCCCCAAATGTCATTATGCCACTGTCTGACCTCATGCTGCTGCTGGCCCGCGTGACCTACACACTGTGTCATTGTCCCACTCTGTGGCCTACTCCCCTGTTTCTGCCACAATCCAGAATGTGATTGTGCCACTGTCTGACCTCATGCTGCTTTCCCTTTGGGTTTCGGCCGTGACCTACACACTGTGTCATTGTCCCACTCCTGTGGCCTACTCCCTGTTTGCCACCTCCAGAATGTGATTTGCCACGTCCCGACCTCCAAAGTTGCTCCTGTGGCTGCTACTGGGGACCTCCACACTGTGTCATTGTCCCACTCTGTGGCCTACTCCTGTTTTTGCCACCTCCAGAATGTCATTGTGCAACTGTCTGACCTCATGCTCGCTGGGCCCGCTGCCGTGACCTACACACTGTGTCATTGGCCACCCGGGCTGACCTCATGCTGCACTATGGGCTGCTGCCGTGACCTAGACACTGTGTCATTGTTCCACTCTGTGGCCTACCCTTTTTGGGCCCCCTCCAGAATGTCATTGTGCCACTCTCTGACCTCATGCTGCTGTGGCTGCCGCCGTCAACCCTCCACACTCTGTCACTGATGTTGCCACTTGAGCCCTCAGCTTGTTTTTTTTTTTCCCGCTGTCCCCCGCTTGGGCTTTATCAGGCTACATTCCCCCTTCAGTTTTTTTTTGGGCAGTTTTGCCCTCTTAAGTCCCAGGAATTTTAGAGTGAAGCGATTCTAAGAGCGGCGGCAGTCATGTGCGTGTCATACTAAAACATAACATTGTATGAAGACCAAACCAAGCTCCCCCTGCATAAATTTTAAACATGCACAACGTTCTACAGCACCCTGCAGGCTCTGTGCAGCCTGGAAATAGCTGCTTTTAACGTGATTTGTGCCAAAGTAATTCGGAACAAAGTTATTTTTGCCGAGAAATTCGGCGAAGTGAACGAAACGAATTTCGGGAAATTCGCCCATCTCTAGTTGTCACAGTTCTTCGAAAGCACCTAATTTCATAGACATTCTGTAGAATTTTTTTATTTCTACTCCTGGTTGTCAGTTGTCACAAAAGACCACATTTTTTAGATATTCCATAGAAAAAAATATATTTCTAATCCTGATTGTCAGTTGTTGCATAAGACCACATTTCTTAGCTATTCCACAGAAAAGTCTATTTTCTATCCTACTTTTGGGTATTGTAAATACAAGACTGAAGCAAGAAAAATTTGTGACGCTGTCTTTTTGCAGTACATTTTCTTCAATAATAACGGGAAACAAACTTCAGAAATTTTAATATTAATTTTTTCTGAACAGGGGAGAAAAACTAGAGGGGTAACAAAAAGGGAGGGGGTAAAAACGGGGAGCTAAGGTGTGAGAAAAGGGCGTCCTTCCAGTGCTCCGGAAAACACAAAAGCAACACATCATCATTCCGAACCATCGGGCCTTCATCGGTTGTCGGCCCCTGTAATCTCAATACTAAGGCTTCCCCAATCTTTTCTTCAGGGTTACACAACCTGCATCCCAGTGATTTCACCTCCTCTTCCTCCATCACACCCAAAAAATGCGTCATCCTCATTGTCACCATCATTCAACCTAAACAAACACAGCCCAAATTCAACCCGTGTAAAAACCACTGTGGGAAAACCATATTCTAAAGCTCTTTTAGACACAAGGCTTTGGGCAAAAACTTTCAAAAGATCAAGAAGCCAAAAAAAGTTTCATCTCTCTAACACACAACCCCTGATCCGTCAGAGCAGAAGGGAACTGGGTTTTTTGGCAGAAATCCCCCCCGGGGCGCAACGCCTTGCAGTTTACTTGGCTTTTAGCCCCACTTCAGATTTTTAAATTGTCTGGATGAGGGGAAATCACCTTGATGATAATTTATAATGACATTTCTGATCCAAAATGGGGCTTTTCAGCAGCATTGCCTTGTGAGCGCCCATCTGGGGAGAGAAAATAAAGGGGGAGTGTCATGCGGGGGCCGGGCCCCCAGAAAAAAACAGGCCGCACAAGTCCACTGACATTAAATCGCCAGTCGTGGTTAATGGTGGCAGTGAAACACTGCTACTAGGTTTTCACCGTCAAAGAGGTCCACAACCTGTGAAGCCTGGGCCATTTTCGTCAACCCGAGTTCGCCAACGACGTCTATGCGATTTGCCATCAACCATCAGTAAGGAAAGAACTAAAGAGTTTTAAACCCCCACAAACATAAAGCCATGCATTTAAAAACAAAATTTATGTGGAGGAATCACTTTTAAAAAAAAGGCCACACAGGCCGGGGTTTCCAACCACTGTGACTCCCCGCTCCTCCTTCCCCCTCCACCACTTCCAAGACCAAGTGGTCCTCTGCTTTTCCAGTCGAATGGGATAACAAACCATTCCCCGCCAAACACTGCCCCATTTCCACAACCACCAACACACCCTGCCCCTTTTTCCCCCCACCATTTGACCTGCACGCCGTACACACCAGTCTCATCCACCTTCTGTGTACCATTTTTCCTGGCAAAGCCCGAAATTCGGCATGCCCGGCTGTTGGCCTTGGAAAATTTTCCTTTTTCCGTCGTTTTCTTCCACCCCTGTCATGGCCCCGGGATGCCCCAATACCAATGCCGAGCAGCATTTTTTTTTTTTCCTAAAACGTCCCTGCACTGTTCAGCCCCCGTGTCAGAAAAAATCTCCAGCGCGTTGGGGTGCATCTGTGCCACCAAAGTCCATTTGACTACAGACACTGGGCTATTTGCACGTCAAGGGGGTTTCATCTCACTGACGCTCATGGGGTTGGGGGGGATGACAGTGTCCGGTGATATAGGGTCTCAGGCTCGCACACTCTTTCCACACTGCAGGGATGGTGCCGGGTCCAGATCCCCAAGCACCACGGGTAGCATCATGTGCCAAGAGAAACCAGGCCGTGTTGAAATTAATGTGTCTTGGAGACCCTCAACAGACAGGTCAAGAGCTGTGGACGGCTCTGTGCACTGAGACCAACCAGTGGCTGGGTGCTAAGAACCTGGCGCCAGGCAAGCTGGTGTGCAAGAATGGGAAAAATCTTCTTGCTGCTCTTAAGATTGGTAGACTTAAGCACATCCCTTGCCTAGCACACGTCATGAACCTGGTTGTGCAGAAATTTTTGAAGTGCTACCTGGGTCTTGACTGCCTGCTGAGAAAGGCTGTCACCCTGCTTCGACGCGACTGGCAGCGCTGCAGCGTCATCTTGGCCTCCCCATCAACCGTCTCATTCCATCCTCCACATGCTCCAAGGATTGTGGCAGCAGCGTAATGCCCTTATGCAGTATGAAGTGATGCATGGCCTGACGAGCAGTGGTGCGGACCTCGGGGTGTTAAGCCATAGAGGGTGGAGGCAGGTGAAAGATCTCTGCGCCATCATTGGAAGTTTTAAAGATGACACCAAAATGGTCAGTAAGGACAATACCCTTGTCAGCATGACCATTGTGGTCATATTTGTACTGGAACATGTGTTAACTCTCTGAAGCAGGGAGGTCCCCCGCAGTGATGGAGGAGGAGGCGGACACAGATGTGGACACAGAGCCTTACTCACTGCCGGATCTAGAAGGCCTGACTGTTTCACAAATTTAGAGGTCTTCAAGGTTCAGGGTCCAGGGCTGGTTCACAGTGGCACTTTAACTCTCAGAGTACAGCGTATGAGGCTGGCCAAGGCTGTGGTGATGCTGAGGACGAGGAAGCAGAGGAGGAGGATGAGGCATGGCTGGACAAACCCATGTACCGAATGTCCCCTGCAGAGGGAAGAGGGTTGGGACAGATTTGAGGAGGAGTAAAGGGGGAGAAGATCTTTTAGTGCCCCCCCCGACCCCGAGGCTTTGGAAATCCTTGCTGCATTCCCCACATATAAGTGCTTGGATGCTACATTACCTTGCAACATGATCCATGCATCAAAGGGAATCCCAAAAAGAACACAGTTACTGGGTGGCCACCCTCCTTGATCCATGTTACAAATCAAAAGTCAGCAATTTCCTTCCACCCATACAAATTGTCAGTAGAATGCAGGAATTTGAGACCGTGCTCATTGACCAACTGGAGACATCTGTTGTGTCTTCTTCACATTCTAATTTCACGGTGGAATAACGTCAGCAAAGTAACTGCAGTAGAATGGCAAGTAGCCGTAGCAGCAGCAACAGCAGCAGCATTGAAAAATATCTTGTTTGAAATTAGAATTTTACTCTGATGGTCCATAAGGGCATTTGTGCTGGTTTTGGGGTCATGCTACTGTAAAAGACAGAGATAGTCAATGTCCTATTCACAAAAATCTTGTTTGAAATACTAATTTCTTCTTGCGAATTTTATTCTGATGGTCCATAGGGGCATTTGTGCTGGTTTTGGGGTCATGCTGCAGTAAAAGACAGCAATAGTGAATGTCCTATTCACTAAAATCTTTTTTAAAATACTCTTTTCTTCTTGCAAATATTATAGTGATGTTCTATAAGGGCATCTGTGCTGGTTTTGGGGTCATGCTGCAGTAAAAGACAGCGATAGTCAAGGTCCTATTGAGAAAAAATCTTGTTTAAAATAGTCTTTTCTTCTTGCAAATTTTATTCTGATGGTCCATAGGGGCATCTGTGCTGGTTTTAGGGTCATGCTGCGGTAACAGACAGTGATAGTCAATGTCCTATCCACAAAAATCTTGTTTGAAATACTCATTTGTTCTTGTGAATTTTATTCTGATAGTCCATAAAGGCAACTGTGCTGGTTTTGGGGTCATGTTGCATAAAAGATAGAGAAAGTCAATGTCCTATTCTCTAAAATCTTGTTTCAAATAGTCATTTCTTCTTGATAATTTTATTCTGAGTGTCAGAAGATCATTTTTAGTGGTTTTGAGGTCATGTTGCGGTAAAAGACAGCGATGGTCAATGTCCTGTTCACAGAAAACTTGTTTCAAATACTCTTTTCTTTTTGCTAATTTTGAGTGTCCGAAAGGTCATTTGTGCTGGTTTTGGGGTCATGCTATTGTAAAAGACAGCAAGAGTCAATATCCTATTTACAAAAACCTTATTTGAAATACTAATTTCTTCTTGCAAATTTTATTCTGATGGTCCATAGGGGCATTTGTGCTGGTTTTGGGGTCATGCTGCAGTAAAAAAAAGCGATAGTCAATGTCCTATTCACTAAAATCTTATTTAAAATACTCTTTTCTTCTTGCTAATTTTGAGTGTCAGAAAGGTCATTTGTGCTGGTTTTGGGGTCATGCTACTGTAAAAGACATCGATAGTTAATGTCATTTCATTTAGCTGCATGGGGCCCCGAAACGGTGATTAGACGACTGATGGCAAGCCTGGCTACGGCCCTGCCAGCTGAACCTTCGTGTTCCCTATTGGGATGTTCTTGCTGCCAACACATATATGACATGTTCTTGGGCCCTGGTGCAAAAAGTGATAGGGGGCTCCTGCCAGTTACCATGAGCCATTTCCAATACCGGTGTCTTTCTATGTGTCAAGGGGCCCCGTAGCAGCTGCTACCTCTCTACCTGCTGTAGCTACGCTGTCCCCATATTTTCAGATAGCCATTTAAAGGAATTAATTATTTTAGCCTGTGAATTTTTTTCTGTGACTCTTAGAGCCAAATTATCTTCACTAAGATGTAACACGTATCCAATTTACTGTTGTGGATGGTAATTCCAGCTTCTCCTCACCTGTTGAGGTCTATAAATTAACCTGATCATCTACTCCCATTGATTTTAATGGGACTTGGCGATCGGCAATCGACTTTATCTAGATTTTTTTACTGATCGCTCATCACTAGTCTTCACCATAGTGGGGTTTGAAGAGTCCCTGTTTGAGGTTGTGGACAGGTGTCTTTTATACTGATAACAAGTTCAAACAGGTGCCATTACTACAGGTAATGAGTGGAGGACAGAAGAGCCTCTTAAAGAAGAAGTTACATGTCTGTGCAAGCTAGAAATCTTGCTTTTTTGTAGGTGACCAAATACTTATTTTCTACCATAATTTGCAAAAAAAAAATGATTTCCAAATCAGACAAATTGATTTTTGGGAGTTGTTTTCTCATTTGGTCTCTCATAGTTGAGGTCTACCTATGATGTCAATTACAGGCCTCTCTCATCTTTTTAAGTGGGAGAACTTGCACAATTGGTGGCTGACTAAATACTTTTTTCCCCCACTGTAGATAGATATTGTAAGGTGCCCTAAAATACAGTATTGAAGAGCTTTTAGCTGTTCAGTTTTAAAGAGACACATGAGATGGCACAGTGTATTTCTGAGGCACATTGTTCGGCACAGTATGTCTTTAGAGGTAAGTATGATTCACTGTATACCTCTTCTACACAGAGAGGATGGTACTGTTTTTTCCTGGACACTGTATTAATGGTAAGCACAGTAATTAGAAGGACATTACCAAATAATGTATGTGGTTACATCAGAGAAAGATCTAGAGGGGTTAGAATCAAACTAAAATATAGAGGCAAAAAACAAACCCTGAAAATTAGCCAAAGCCAAGAGATAGATCTGGAAACACTAAACACAGATGTTTGGAAGTCTTGGTTTTTAACAAGCAATAACAGTGAAACACATGACCAAATGACACACCTCTACTATATAGATTTTTTAATTTCAACAAAAGGAGAAATAGATTTTAAATTGATAAGCTTTTGCATGGAAATGTTTTTATATAAATTAGCTTGATGCATGGAGATACACTGTTGATTTATGTGTCAAGAATATCTTCCAGTTTATATATTGATGTACCCATATAATTTAATGGCCAAACATATGCCAAAAGAGCATTGCTTTGTCAAATGTCCAGTGGGTACATGTTGAGATCCTGCAGCACCAATTGTATTGAACAGCGAAGTTTACTGTACATTTCAATACAGTTGAATGAAAGATAATGGGCAGTATGTATGAATTATGGCGCTTAGACGCCAATTTTTCTGTGCATACAAATAGTGTAGAATGCGCCTGATTTATGACCCTGTTCTACAGTGTGTCATAAATCAGGCGCATTCTAAAGCAGAAATGGCAATTCTGGCTCAGGCAAACCACTTTGAAAGTGTTCTACCTGTTCCAGCAGGAATGCCCTTCGAATTGTCGTGCTGAAGCTATAAATCTATAGCCCTGTACAGTTCTAGTGCACCCCGCCCTCCGCATGCCCCCTGAAATCAGACACATTACAAAGTGCCATGGGTGCTCTGTAACGAAAAGATGCCAGACTTATGGCGCAGCCCTGTTCATACCTGTTGCCCAGTATGCAGTAGGTGTCTGGCCAATTGTTCAGGTAATAAGGAGCAGTGAATGTGGTCTGAATTTAGACTTAGTCTATAGCGCAGTTCCATAGTAACACTTGCAAAGACATGCATGAGTCCAATATGAACAGAAACAATGACAAAAACAATATTTGATCAAAATACAATGTGATGCAAATAAGAATTCAGCAACTTGTAACATTTTCAATAGTATTTTAAGACTTTTGGAGGACATGTACTGTATGATAACTGTTTAGAGCTAATACTTTCTTTGTTGCCCACAGCAGCCAATCAGAGCTCTCCTTTAATTTTTTCAGAGCACTTTATGAAATGAAAGTGTGGGATAGTGGGCCAGCATCACTGTGTTTTCCATGTAAAGTCTCATGAATGACAGTTGTAAAATGTTTCTTTGTATTCTAGTGTTTGGCCACAAGATGCCGCTATGTCCTGTTTCAAGTATATGCAAATGAGGGACATGGTATAAGACTGGGACATGTGGCAGCCATTTTGAGAAGCTGCTAGAAACTCAGAGGAGAACAGACACAATTGAGCTAAAGGAGCCAGGGTTCACAGTCGTTCCAGGGACAAAGGAGAGCCTGCCTGCCTGTCTATACAAAAGGCATCACAGAGAGAGAGAGAGAGAGAGAACTCCTGGACAAGAAGGACAAGCTGCCAAGATTGAGAGGACTGTCTGCAGCCGGACCATCCATCCCATCCATCTGCACCTGAGGACAGGAATCGACGGCCATCTTTAAGGTACCTCAGCGGATGCGTGCACGCCAACGAGCTCAGGACTGTGAGAAGGCCTGATATTAGTTCAGATAGTTTAGGTTCGGTTACAGGCCAAAGGAGGGTTTCCCAAATACATCCTCCTGTTTAGGACTTGGAGAGTTTACTATTGCACCATTAGCTACTTGAACCAGTTCATCTGTGAGGGAAAGTTTGTGCCACATGTGTGTTTGGGAGGGAAGTGGGTAAATCCATTTAAGCTGTGTAAGCTGCTGTGCTGCACCACGAGCCCCTGCAACTACCACCACACACAATTGTTCCCGTTGGTGATTACGGTATTAAGAAGGTAAAGGGTTATCGACCTTTCCGAACCCCACGGTTAGGTAAAGTTACCGGGCATCCAGAGAGTACACTTCTGGCGGCGCGCTGTGCAGCACAGGGGCCCAGGATACGAATTTGTAAATTTGTGTTTGGGGGATCTGTTCACCATCTTGTTCCAGAAAATTCAGTAAAACAAACCGTTGCTGAGCTGGTGTTGGAGCCGTGTTCTTTGTCTGTGACTTCGCTGTATTCCGTAAAACCTGCCCTCGGTACTCGGCTTACAAAAGGGGTGCTGTGACTGGTTGCTCTGGGCAACAAAGAAAGTCTTAGACCCAGACAGTTTTCATAAATGTGGCCCATTCTTTCTATGAGAGAATTGTTGTTCTTTATTAAATACAAAACTGCATTTTAGTGTTTCTAACACCATTAATGTAAAGTCTTGACATTTTAATAATTTAATTTTTATGTATCATGTCATCTTTTTGCATATTTGAACATTGAAAATAAGGTGACTTTTCTTATTCATAAATGTAATGAAGGTGCACAGGCAGAGATAATATTGCATTGTCATCTTTAAACTTAGCTCAAATTTGCATTAACAAGATAAATATTCATCAGTTTTGAATTGCCAATTCACAGCATTCAAAAGACTCTTTGTACAGGAAAAAATGTACTGTTTTGTAGAAGTGTCTTTATATTTAAGAAAAATCTGTCTGTGGGTAATGAGGCTGATTCTTTCCTCTCTTCACAGTCCATGCCAACAAATTTCTATTAATGATTTGATTAGGTCAAAGTATAAGCTATTTTCAAATGTCCCAAACTGACCCCAGATCACCTCTACTAACCTGGAGCACAATGTATCCATATGTGATTTTCCAAGGTTTATAAAAATATAAATCATTTAAAAGATGAAGCCTCTGTGACATACAGTATCATGTTCAGGAGTTTACATTGGTTTACTTTTTATGTCTGTTAATACAATAATCATATAAAAATACTGTTCACATAAAAGTCAAAAGTAAAAAAAAAAAAAATGTATGTGATCTTTAAAGATTTGCTCTAATTCTCTGATGGGTTTGAAAGACAGAGGAGTAACTTAAAACTCCTGGGTAAGAGGGTTCATCACACCACATTTACCATGTGTCACCTATGTGGTGTGTTTTACCTGAGGCATTCTTAAGCTTCAGATCCTGAATATTATGGTGATTAACTCATCGCCTCTTTTAGCCATAGTTGCCAACTTTCGAAAATGAAAAAGCAGGAGAATTTAGTGGGTGGCGCGCGGCCAAAATTAGCATGGACACGCCCATCTTGTTGGTATGCCACGCCCCTTCAAAAAGCCACACCCACTCCACCTAACTGCATAACGGCTTTGGAAGAAAGCCAGGTAGATGCCCTTATAGCCAGGTAGTAGCCCCCCATAACCAGGTAGTGCCCCTTACAGGCCGGTAGATGCCCCCTTGTAGCCAAGTAGATGCCCCCTCTGTAGCCCGGTAGAGCCACAGTTGTAGCCAGGCAGTTGCCCCCCAGTGTTAGCCAGGTAGGTGGCCCCCATTGTTAGCCAGGTAGGTGCCCCCCATTGTTAGCCAGGTAGGTGCCCCCATTGTTAGCCAGGTAGGTGCCCCCATTGGTTAGCCAGGGAGGTGCCCCCATTTCTGTATTGCCAAGGTAGTGCCCCCATCTGTTTGCCAGGTAGTGCCCTTCCATGTGTTTGCCAGTAGATGTCCCTCTGTTGGCAGGTAGTGCCCCATCTGTTATCCAGGTAGTTCCCCCATCTGTTAGCCAGGTAGTGCCCCCATCTGTTTGCCGTAGTGCCCCCTCTGTTACCAGGGGTGCCCCCTCTTTTTGCAGGTAGTGCCCCCTCTGTTAGCCAGGTAGTGCCCCCTCTGTTAGCCAGGTCGTGCCCCCTCTGTTAGCCAGGTAGTGCCCCCATCTGTTAGCCAGGTAGTGCCCCCATCTGTTAGCCAGGTAGTGCCCCCCTTGTTGCCAGGTAGTGCCCCCTCTGTTGCCAGGTAGTGCCCCCTCTGTTGCCAGGTAGTGCCCCCTCTGTTTGCCAGGTAGTGCCCCCATCTGTTAGCCAGGTAGTGCCCCCTTTGTTGCCAGGTAGTGCCCCCTCTGTTGGCAGGTAGTGGACCCCTCTGTTGCCAGGTAGTGTCCTCTCTGTTGCCAGGTAGTGTCCCCTCTGTTGCCAGGTAGTGTCCCCTCTGTTGCCAGGTAGTGCCCCCATCTGTTGCCAGGTAGTGCCCCCATCTGTTGCCAGGTAGATGTCCCCATCTGTTGCCAGGTAGATGCCCCCTCTGTTGCCCGGTAGTGCCCCCTTTGTTGCCAGGTATATGCCCCCTCTGTTGCCAGGTAGAGCCCCCTCTGTTGCCAGGTAGTGCCCCCTCTGTTGCCAGGTAGTTGCCCTCTCTGTTAGCCAGGTAGAGCCCCTAAAGCTAATAAAAATCAAATAATAAAATCCACTTACCTTACCAGGCTCCTGCAGCGTGGCCAGCTCCTGCCCGATCTCTTCAGCGGCGGTGACCGCGTCACTTCCCCCTGCGCCGTTTGACCTGTATGTACGGCGCACACACCGGCGCTGTACATACAGGGGGAGGAAGGGAGCGATCCCTCCTGCCTCCTCCCCGCCACAGTGAGAACCGCGGGCGGGTGAGCGGCCGCAGCAGCCGCTCACCCGCCCGTAGGAGCGGTCCCGCGGCGCAAGAGTAGCGCACCAGCGCTACTCCTGCGGCGCGGTAATTTAAAGGACCCCCGCCACCTGCAGGCGGCGGGAGGAATGCCAACTCCCCCGGGAGGGCGGGAGGGGACCCCAAATAGCGGGACCCCCCCGCCAAAAACGGGAGAGTTGGCATGTATGCTTTTAGCTATGCCCCTGTCTGATGGGTACGTTGTCAGGTGTTCAAAAAGGTTGTACCAACAAATACATTGATGACATTTCAATGGGATATGCCATCAATGTGTGATAGGTGTGGGTCACACCTCTGGGGCCCACCTGTCTAGAGAATGGGACCAGGAAAGCCTCCATTTTGAACAAATTGATGATCAGTTTCTCAGCTGTACTCAAAACTCCCATTAAGATCAATGGGACCATTCCAACTACCTTTCCATGTTGATAGATGCAGGATCCAGATTTACAGCATTATGGGCCTTCAAGCAAAGCAGTGCAATGAGCCGTACCAAAGCACATGACATCATGCCATGCCACGCCTAAATAGGACATTGCATCAGACCACAACTCTAACCAGCCTCAAGCACACCCAATCATGCACAGTTTCTTCCAGCAGACCAACACAAAATGGTGGCTGTTTTTAATCAGAATAGAGTATAGCTGGGTTCCTCATACTGAAAGTATGAAGCAATGGAAAGGCACCAAGGGAGGTGAGATTGTTTGCTTAGAGTAGGTCCTTCTCTAAACTGAGGCCAACTTGCTGTTGATGTAAGGAACCTAACAGTTTTGATAAAAAATGTGCACTAACTCAAACTTTCATATATAATTTAGGTAGCAAAAATGTACTCTAAAATTATTTATTCAGAGTTTATTTGTCTCTTGGCATCTGAAGAGTTGCTGGTTCATTTCTGTGTGTTTGCAAAACAGTGAAGTTACCAGGTTGTATAAAGATGTATTTATATAAAATATATACATATTTTATATGAATGCATACAAATAGCTATATGACAATATTCAATGTATGATACCTCTAAACAATGGCTATACAGTTACTAAATAACACCACCATACGAGAAACAAATTACCATTCCTCCGACCACCTGGAGTCCCGACGCTCATTGCGTTCAGACTGCCCTGAACCCAGAGGTGGGCTCTCCATCTATCACGCAGTAATGGTATATCTTATTAATATGCCATCAATGTGTTTTGTGTAAATATCCCTTCAATAAACATTCACCAACGGAGGGTACACATGTCCAAATGGGTCTCCCAGTCTCTGCACAGATCCAACAATATGTCTGCTGTCGTTTGGCATAATTTTTTTTAAAAGTCTTTTTTTTTTTACGACATTAGGGGGCTTATAAATTTTTGTTTGTAATTTTCAAATTTTCAAGAAAATTGTGGGCATCGTGACGTCACCAGACAACCGGATGTGTCATTCAGCGTCCGGGCTGTCTGGTAGGAGAACTGGTACGGGGGCCCCAGCGCCGTTACTTTCGCCGAGATCACGGGCGGCAGGAGCTCACTCCTGCCGCCCCAGCGCGATGTCGCGACCACGAAGTCGCGGGCAAACGGGGGGTTTAAACCCCGCCCGGCCCGGGAGCGCTTCCGGCATGGGGGGATGCGGCATGATGCCAGCGGTAATTTTTACGCTGGTTTAATGCCGCGATCTTGCGCGCTCCGCTTGTGAGCGCGCAAGATTGCCGTGACGTAAACATATGGCAATGTGCGGGAACCCCTACCGACATTGCCGTAGTGAAGTACTCGGCAAAATGTAAATAAGGAGTTATAAAAAAGTAAACTTGTATTTATTCAATGATTTATAAAAACATTGTACATAGGTTTGTACGATGCATATTTGAAAGAGGAATTTTGCTGACAGTTTAAACAGAAATTAATGTATCACTGGAGTAAACTATAAAATATAACTTTTAATAATCTATGTAAAATATACATCCCAGTAAAAAAGTAACACATATACAACACAAATATAGGGGAAAAATAGGGGCCAAAAGAAACCTGACCTATAGCCCTTTTACACAGATACCTAATGGTAAATAACCAAAAGGACAACGCCCTGATAAGGACGACCCCGCCGGAAAAACCTAACTAAAAAACCCTATTACACCCCTTAGTGAAAAAAAAGGTGAAAAAGTGAAGGAAAAAAAATTTAAAAAATTAAACCCGACGGTTTCTTTTTTTCCAAATTTGTATGAGAATTCCTCAGGGGTTAAAAAAATTTAGTAACGAGGGAAAACAGTCACTGCAGGTAACGTACAGTGTTTTCCCCCTTAAATCAAAACAAAAATCAATGTAAGTACGCCGTGGTCTATATATAGAGATAAAGTGTACATTTTACAAAAAATTTTATTAGATCTTGACCTGGTTCATATTTTTAAGGAAAACATTATCCATAGAACCGGGTAAACCATAATTATATACTTTTAAAGGGATATACCTTTTAGAAAAGTGTCTCTCAGGTAACAACAGAAATCCATTTGTACTCACCAATTTAGTGGCCAACTGGTACTTACAGAAATGGGGTAGATGTTAGTACCCTATTTCCCATGTGTTTAGAAATCTGCAAAAGGGGATATATACCAAACGTCTGTCAAATGCATTAACATTGGTATAAGCGAAGTACATTCACACAAATAACTTGTTACAAATAGTTACTAATATTTTGTTATAGTGGAGATAAGTTTATATCTTCCACTGACATCGTTGGATGTCCGAGTGTTCGGCGTCTCGCGTCATACACAGCGCATGCGCATGTTTTGTACTGAACTCGGCATCCGGACACGGAGACACTCCCTCCAATTGACGCAGAGGGGGGAGTGTTTTTAATTCCGACGGTACCGATGGTATACTTTCACCCGCGAAGGAGTCTCCGCCCGCTCTGTCAGAAGTGACAGCGCCCCGCAACAACAACAAAAACAATATGTAAATTTGAAAAGGGATTTGTAAGCGTACGGATTACAATATAATGGCTGGAAGTAAGCATGGCTACAAAGTAGTTCGTATGATAGTATAGTTTTGGATGACGAAACCAAATTACATCTCATTATCTAATAAAATACAGATTTAGGATATAACGGGGGAAAAAAGAAACCAATTGTAACCACTATGTAACCCAGTGGAAACAAATAATCTAAGGGTTATACTAAAAGATGAGAAAACATTCTGAATTACCAATCATACCCTCGATAGAAGGCAAAAGATGATTTTTATAGCAAAGGACCCAATTTTGACTTTATATCTCGTGGCACAGAGAGAAAAGAATTCAGAATAGTATGGTCAATGGGGACCTAAATATAAAAGATAACAGTTACAATGCATCGGACCGAAAAGATTAAAAAGAGGAGATAATAAGCGATAATACAGATTATAACTATATTAAATGAAACAGCTAAATTAAGGTGTCATTAAGACCCTGAGGATAACCGTCTTTAGTCTATAAATCCCTTTTGCTTCCGCCTGGAGTAGTCTTTTGTCAATGTCCCCTCCACGAATCGAATGCCCAATCATTTCCAATGCTTCAAATTTAACCTCAGTGTGTTTTCTCACCATGAACTTCATTCACGTGTATTGGGCCCAATGGGGTGTCCCTTTGTTTTCTAATGTCTCCTAAATGCTCCAAAATCCTTACTTTCCACGGTCTATTTGTTTTACCTACATATTCAAGAGGACAGGAGCATGTGGACCTTATAGATGACATTAGAGGATCTACAATTTAACCCAAAAACTCTAATTTCAAAGGAACGTTTATTAACATGGCTATAGAAATATTTGGTGGGTTTTACCATTTTACAGGCTTTACAATGACCACATTTAAAGCAGCCTTTAGGCTGTCTTTGAAGCCATGATTCTGGTTTTATCTCAGGAGCAAGATGACTATGTGTCAACCTGTCTCCCAGACTCCTGCCTCTCCTATACGTGACCTGGGCATAAGATGGCAAAACTTCATTAAGATCACTATCCATCCTCAAGACATCCCAATGTTTAGCCAAGGAGGCCCTGACGATGGAATGTGCCCGATCAAAGGTACCTATTAGTCTAATCTGAGACTGTGGTGTCTCTCTTTGTCTGGGAGTAAGGAGTTTTGAACGATCTTGTGACAATGCATGTTTGTATGCTTCCTTGATCGTTTTTTTGGGGTAACCTCTATTAATGAATCTTTGCTCAAGATCCCGAGCCTTTTCATAAAATTCCAAGAGATTTGAGCAGTTTCTCCTTAGTCTGAGAAACTGACCCTTTGGAATCCCTCTTTTTAACGGTAGAGGGTGCCAGCTTCTCCAGCTCAAGAGGCTATTGGTCGCCGTGGGTTTACGATAGACTGTAGTTGATAATTCACCAGTAATTTCTCTTTTTATCTCCACATCAAGGAAAGCTAGGCTCTTATTACTCCATTCAGAGGTGAATCTCAGGCCCATTGGGTTTAGATTTAAAGCACTAACCCATTTGTTAAAAGAGTCCCCTGGACCCGCCCACAAGACAAAAATGTCATCTATGTAGCGGGCCCAGAGGACAATACTGGATTGGGCCAGATAATCAGACTCATCACTGAAGACAATGGTCGCCTCCCACCAACCCAGGAGCAAATTGGCATATGTCGGTGCGCAAGGATTACCCATTGCGGTGCCCCTGAGCTAGTGGTACACGCGACCATTGAACAAGAAAAAATTCCTAGTAAGAACAAATTCCATTAATTTAAGGATTAAGTTGTTATGCTCCTGAAATTGTGACCCTCTCATCGAGAGGAAGTACTCTAAGGCCCTTAATCCCATATCGTGTGGGATAGATGAATACAGAGCCTCTACATCTATTGAGGCCAAAATCGTATCATCCTCCAAAATGATGTCTTCAATTTTGGACAACAAATCCATCGTGTCTCGAGTGAAGGACGGAAGTGTGGTGACAAAATCCCTGAGGCATCTATCCAAGTAGATGCCAACATTTTGTGTCAGGCAATCAATGCCTGACACTATTGGTCGCCCTTTAAGGGGTGTTAGGCCCTTGTGGACCTTTGGCAGGGCGTAAAAAGTGGCTATTTGGGGTGATTTAATGGCCATAAATTTGTATTCATTCTCATCAATAAGCCCTTTCAGCTTAGCCTGTGTTAGAATTTCGAGTAGCTCGTTCTTATACTCTGGAGTTGGATCTTTAGAAAGAATCTCATAACTTGAGGCGTCATCTAAGATAGTTTGACACATCTTGATATAATCCATTCTTTTAAGGAGGACAATCTTGCCCCCCTTGTCAGAGGGTTTAATTATTGTATTCATATCTTTTTCCAACGTGAGCAACGCCTGTGTTTGCATAGAGTTAATGTTGGAAATTCTACGATCTTGTTGTATTTCAGAGAGATCTTTTAGGACTAATTTACGAAACACATCAATACAAGATGCGTCTCCAACAGGTGGCAGATGTGTGTTTTTAATCTTGCACTGTGTGAAGGGTCCCTTACCAATCTCCCGGCTACTCTCTCGCTGTAACTGGTTAAGATCCCGAAGGCAAATAAGTTCCTCATCTGTGAAACCAAGATTCATATTTTCCCTTCTCTCCCTTATCTTATGAAATTTGTGCCACTTAAGTTTTCTTACAAAAAGTTCAACGTCCTTTGTCCATGTAAAAAGGTCAAAAGACGTTGTGGGGATAAATGAAAGTCCCTCTTGTAGTAGAGATTTTTCCTCCGCCGTTAATATCTTATCCGAAAGATTTATAATGGACAGTTTATTGTCATTACCTATCAGGGTCTCTCTCTGAGTTGGTATCTCTCTCTCTCTAAAAAACTACCACCTCTTGATCTAGATCGTCCAGATTGTCCTCTCTTTCTGCCTCTCCCACTATAAGTACGTCCTCTTTCAGTTCCTCTAAAGGAATTCTGATACTCTGAGGTACCTGTATCTGTATCAGAGGAAGAAATATCCGTTTCTCCCCTATGGGACTGTCGTGATTCAGCGTAATTATACGCCTTATTTTCACGAAAGTCCTGTAAGTCTCGAACGAACTGTTGATGCTTCCTTTCTTTAAGATTGTATTTAAACCTTTCTATTGTGTTTTGTAACTGAGCCTCTTTAATTGGGAACTCTGTATCCAATTTAAATTTTAAAACTACCTCAATTTGTTCTTTCAATTTACTGTTAATATTTGTTAGATTCTTTTTTTCTTCATCTAAGAGAGCTTGCATAAATTGAAGCGAACTCTCAGTGGCTATTAATTCCCATTTCTGTACGAGTTCTTTAGTCCGTAATCTTGTAGTGGGAACTAGGGAAATTCTAAGCCCCCTAGGAACTATTTTTTGTTTAATATAGTTTTCAAATGATTGAATTTCCCACCATGATACCGCATGCTCCTTATAGAGTCGTGTTAACTCTTTAAAAGAGGCTTTTATTGAGGGTAAGTAGTTTTTCTGAGTATAATTTTTATAAGAAAAAAAATCTTTAACTTACTCTAGCCATGCATCAGTCTCTAATCCACCAGTTACAAAACTAGCCATACCCAATCTATAAATAATGAAAAATAGACGAGGTGATATGCGGTAACCTCTCAATACCAGAGTCTAAATAGAAGTTTACAAATAAGCACATGTCCGGATGCCGAGTTCAGTACAAAACATGCGCATGCGCTGTGTATGACGCGAGACGCCGAACACTCGGACATCCAACGATGTCAGTGGAAGATATAAACTTATCTCCACTATAACATAGTAAGTAACTATTTGTAACAAGTTATTTGTTGTGATGTACTTCGCTTATACCAATGGTTAGATGCATTTGACAGACGTTTGGTATATATCCCCTTTTTGCAGATCTCTAAACACATGGGGAATATAGGATATTAACATCTACCCCATTTTCTGTAAGTAGCCAGTTGGCCACTAAATTGGTGAGTACAAATGGGATTTCTGTTGTTCCTGAGAGACACTTCTCTAACAGGTATATCCCTTAAAAGTACATAATTATGGGTTACTCCGGTTCTATGGATATGTTTTCCTTAAAAATATGAACCAGGTCAAGATCTATATAAATTTGTTGTAAAATGTACAGCTTTATCTCTATATATAGAGCCACGGCGTACTTACATTGATTTATGTTTTGATTTAAGGGGAAGACACTGTACGTTACCTGTCAGTGACTGTTTAATCGTTACTATTTATTTAACCCCTGAGGAATTCTCATACAAATTTGAGAAAGAAACGCGTCGGGTTTAATTTATATTGTTTTTCCTTCACTTTTTCACCTTTTTGTTTTCACTAATAGGGTGTAATAGGGTTTTTTAGTTAGGTTCCTGGCGGGGTCGTCCTTATCAGGACGTTGTCCTTGCGTTATTTACCATTAGGTAGTCTGTGTATAGGGGCTATAGGGTCAGGTTTCTTTGGCCACTATTTTCCTCTATATTTGAGTTGTATATGTGTTACTTTTTTTACTGGGATGTATATTTTAGATAGATTATTAAAAGTTATATTTTATAGTTTACTCCAGTGATACATGTGCTTATTTGTAAACTTCTACTTAGACTCTGGTATTGAGAGGTTACCGTATACCACCTCTTTTATTTTCATAAACAGAAATTAAGGATATATTTTGAGTCTGAAACATGTCATCTACATTTCTCTTTCAAATACAGTATGGATCATACAAATCTCTAAATTGGTTTTTACTAAATATAATATAACAATAATTACCTTAGATTTGTGTAGACAATGCTCTGCACAAGACATACGGTAGTATATAATTTGTCTGGGAATCACCATTCTAGCCCCTGTCAAAAGAGGCCCCTAAATGCCCTTCTTGATCAGGCAGGGATTCTGGAAATGGAAAAGTAATGTAGTCTATGTGCCACAGTGTTATTGATGTTTTTTAGAATGAAATGCCTGGAAATCCCCACCAAATGTGCAATGTAGTGCCTTTTAAAGAATTACAGTGCCAGAACAAATCTAAGACATTTGTCTCTTTTGCCCATGATGCTAAAAAAGTAGTACTTTGGAAAGTAAAAAGGATTGCAATTTTTTACTTCCTAAAAAGGCAGGCTTATATCAGGTCTTTATACAGGTAAATAATCTCATATAGTTTCCCCACCTCCAATACATGTTTCAGACATAGATCAATAATTATTTTTGCAGTTTTAAAATGGTCTGAAAGCCCAGACAAAATGAAGGGTTAAAAAACACAGGTAACATAGAGCAAGGATTTAAAGGGCTGTGCTAATAATGCTGTTTCACAGAGCCTGCTTTTTCCAGCCAGTTTACGTCTCACACTTCATGGTCAGGTTGTGAGTGGTCCTAGAGCTGTGATTGGCATATCAGCTCTGCTATTCCTAGCTGAGCCTGTTACAGTGACATGAGTGAAGGAGGTTTGGAAACTGTAGTGAAAAAAGCTACACAGCTCTAAAGGGTTGAAGCTTGTCAGTAACATAGATAAACAAGCTTCTGTCTTTCTGATAACACTCAGTGAGTGAGGTCACCATGGCTGGACAGGGCTGTTGGAGCATAGAAATGGTTGGGAACCTAGAGAAACATGTGAACAAAAGAAGAAGATAATATCTTCTCTATTTCCTAAACAACTCACATTCAGAACAGCAATGTATTTGGTAATAGTCTTTATAAACCTCTGCACACATGTTTAAAGCAAATCACTTTGGTGAGAAAACCCCTTTAATGGATATACTGTGTTTCTCAATTGATGCTAGACATGAAGAACCAAAAGAGTTCAGATTTAATTCGACTGCTTATTGCAGATATGTATCCACGTTGCTAGTGGTAGGTTTTTCAGAGATACAATATTTTCTGTTGCTACTTAAAATTTCTTTAATTTATTATAGTCCAGTCTAATAATTATTAAATAATGATACAATTCAAACAGGTTGCCAACTCCCCCCCCCAAAAAAAACATAGCAAATAGCTCCTAATTGTATAAAACAAAAAATGTACATTCTTTTTTCATCCATTGCTGATTCAGCATTGCGGTTCTGGTTGCTTTGGTGTTTGTTTGTTGCAATCAATCAGGGACCTCAGTGTTCATGTACCATTCCATTGCCCTCACCACTGAAGATGTCAATGGCTTTTTTAGGTTTTTTGAAAGTGGAAAATGCCTTTAATATTGAAAAGACCATTTCCTCCCATTGTTGTTGATTTATTTAATACTATTTTACTAAATCTGCATTCTATTCCATATAAAGTTAGCAAAAGCACTCTGAGATGCAACTTTAAAACATGTCAGGAGGCTGTAACTAACTTTATTTGGCATGCAATCTAGATTTAGTAAAATTGTAGAATGTTCACAAATGGGCATGGAATAGATTAACAAATCTCAGCAAAATGTCCATTTTTACAACATTATTCCCCCAACCACAAAAGCTTAGTTTTAGATCAGGTAGTTCTAAAATTGCTGAGATAGCTAAACTTAACAAACATCCTCAAAATAGAGGGGGTATGAAGAGATATGGGGAGAATACTTAATAGATCATCTATAGATAAAACTCATTTGTGATAGCGCTGTCCAATCAAAACACCCATGATATCCAGGGTCTTACACAATGCCACATCCAGGTGCCACATACATAGTGGCAATATATAATCAGGGATTCACTGGACAGCCCAGAAATGTACAGGTTTAAATATAAAACGGTTCCTTTGCTTGCACCCCTACAGCTAGTAAAGTTTAAACCATCACTTTGTCTATAAAATAACAGTCTAAGTTTCTTTGTTTAAATAATGCTAATAAGAACCACCAATATAGTATGTGAAAGGCCCACTAACGCCCTACCACATTTTTTGCATGTAAGTAGTTACAAGATCACTCATGTTGTTTACACATCTTCCATTGGCTTGTGAAGTGTGAAAGCTAAAGTCAGTGTTTATGCCTTTGCCAGTTCTCAAAGCTTGTCAAGCAAATGTTGAACTAATGCTATCCATTCATTTACTCCTGGGCTCCCAGCCCAAGTACATCCTCTGTCAAGTATGAGTGGTAAGATCAGATGGTGGTCCCAATAGTAGCACTCAGAATGAATGTTAATGCATAATGGGACCAATCTGCCATGGGTACTATGAACTGACAAATTTTATAATTCTTATCTGTAAGATGTAAACTCTAACTCCAAAATCTAATTCCTGATGCATCCATAAAGAAGCTTGAGCTGCAGAAATTGTGGAGCAGGAAACTATGGACCTGCCAGAGCAAGAATGCAGGGATAAACCCATGATTAAATTGAAATCTCCCTCTTCCAACAACGCCTCTTCATTAAATCCACTTTCAGAAAGATACAGTATCTCCAAGTGTCTGACCCTGAACAGTGCTTAGGAGATAAATGCTCCCAACTATGCAAATTTTCATGTGAATCATTAATCTTACAAAGGCATATCTGCCCTCTGGGCTAGCCAATGTGTCAATGACTATGTATGATAAGGATTTATGCAAAACAGTTGAGGCACCCCTTGATTTAGATTTAAATGTTCTCCTATTTAGCCAATAATTATAATATTGAAAGTGAACCCAGGTATTTGACCTGTTTTAAAAAGCAAAATGTGACGGCTCTCCCTATACTTAAAACTTCAAACACTGAAGGAAGCTAGTTTGGCTAAGGAACCTGGTATTTAAATAATAAAAAAGAAACCTAAAAATCCATAGATAAACTGGTAATACATATAAATTGAATGTCTTAAATAAGGGCTCTTCAGCTATTGTCTACATTATGCTAATATAATCACACAGTTTTATGGTTAAAGGGGTTGTCTCATCTCAAAGTTTCATAGGATGCATGAATGAAATAATGCTGCATTGCTCTGTCACTTCCTGGTCAAGCTGTCTGTAAATATCATATGAGCTCTGTGTATTCAGACTTCTCTGTTTATCAGTCTAGATTAGCTAAATTACCTTATCTGCGGTCCAGAGAAGCTTCTGAACTAATGTAAACAGTAGATAATTAGGGCGACATGTATGATCGGGATTTGCACCTGTTTTCTGGCGGAAACAGCGCCTCACCAATCCGAATCCCCTGTCGGACACAGGGATGCAATGTTAGGTGCAACCTTCGCCACTTTCGGATGCGCCTAAGATGAAGGGGTGTGCAATGGGCGCGCCGTGGGTGTTCTGGGGCGGGATGCGGCACATTCGAATACTCCAAGGCATGCATGATCGTGGGTCGGCAAAGTGCGGCGCATTGCAGCGCTCGCCAGCTCCGACAGGCAGACCTAGTTGAAGTTGGTCTAAATGAGCCGGAGGAGGCGAAGTGAAGCGAGTACATAACATGAGAGGAAACATATAGAAGATCGCAAAATAAATACACTTCAGCTCTCAGCTCCGTGAGGCATTGATTATTAATAAAAAAAAACTTTTTTTTTTGGTGTAAAAAATTAAAAGAGCTCAAACCTTCTAAAAAAAAAAAAAAAAAAAAATCACTTTCCAGAAATCAAGAACGGCGCTACGTCAGGAATTAGGATCTTGGAAATTGCCAGGAAATACAGTAATTCAAATTCTGTAAGCTCTTCTCATTGGCAGAATTCATATTTATTTGTTTATTTTCGTTACCCCCATATTATTGTTCATTTTATATACACATCGCAACAACTTCGTGAGTCTTATCATTTGATTTCTGCCATGTACAGTTTTATTATAGATTGCATTAGAAAACCCATAAGAGCTTCGCTCGCTCTCCCATTGGCCCAAATAATCGCTCCTCTTTTAACTTAGCCAATCACAAACAGAGCTCCCTCTGCATTTCTTTTCCCCATAGAACTCTATGAGATAAGTAGCTCATCCGCTGATTGGCTAAGCTGGACGAGCCCCTCTTCCCCCCAACCAATCACAGTACTAGAATATTTCCCATAGACAGTAATAACTTTTAGGCCGCCCTTCTATCGCGCCCTTCTTGCTCCAGTCAAAATAGACGCACTACATATGATTGGTGGATTCATATCCACCTGGGCTCAACCAATCAGCTCTTTTCTGCCTTTTTTACTGTATTTTGAACTGTCCCGCCTTTTCATTTGATTGGTCAATACTACTCCATAGGTTATAATGGTTCGCTGTCGCTCCTATTCTGATTGGCTGGTTTCTGCCGACCACTGAAAAGAGCTTACGGAATTTGAATTACTGTATTTCCCGGCAATTTACAATATCCCAATTCCTGATGTAGCGTCGGTCTCGGCGACAAACGCCTTGTTCGGGATTTGAGTGATGTATGTTTATAGAAGGTTTCAGCTCTTTTTCAGATAATGTTTTACAACTAATAAAAACAATTTTTTTTAATCATACTCCATGCCGCACGATGCTGAGAGACGAGATTTCATTGCCCCGATCCCTCCATTGACTACAAAGTAGCTCGCACTCTGATTGGCCGGGATAGCCAAGCCCCACTAGCTCAACCTATCAGCTCTTTTCTGCCTTTTTTACTGTATTTTTAACTGTCCCGCCTTTTCATTTGATTGGTCAATGCTTCTCCATAGGTTATAAAGGTTCACTCTCGCTCCTATTCTGATTGGTTGGTTTCTGCCGACCAATGAGAAGAGCTTACAGAACTTACTGTATTTCCCGGCAATTTTCAAGATCCAAATTCATGATATAGCGCCGATCTTGATTTTTTGTTAGTGATTTTCTTTATGTATTTTTTTAGAAGGTTTGAGCTCTTTTTCAGATAATGTTTTACACGTAATAAAAACGTTTTTTTGATTCATACTCCCTGACTCACGGAGCTGAGAATTATTTCTTGAGCGATCTTATATATTGTCCCTTTAATTTTAAGTGATCCACTTCTTCACTACATTTAATCGTTTTTAGACAGCTTTGATTTTTCACTTTATTCATTCATTCATTTGAAAGACAACTCTTTTTGCTATTCACTAACATGTTTAATGATTTCTCGCTGTTTTCCAGCCTGTCTCGAACCGGAATACATGTTAGGCGCAGTCCCGCACTGCGCCTACGTCCCGCACTGCGCCTCACACTCTGGCCAGGCGCGGTGGACTTTACACCGCATGTATGAGCGCACCTTGGGCGCCGAGATACATGAGGCGCAGCTTTCCCTTGAAATCGGATGAAAACGTGCGCTCCGACGCGGCGAGTTTCATACATGTCGCCCTTAGTCTTTTGTCTGATAGATCAGATAACACACAAGCTTTCACACTGCCGCAACTTGTGTGATGACGTCACATAAGATCAGATAGAACACACAGCAAGGTATAAGGAGTACACAGGTCGGTCTCTCGAGAAACCAGAGAGAGCACAGAAGGTGATAAAATCATTTGTAGCTCCTTAACAAAAAAAGATGAACAACGCAATATATTTGGAGAATGTGTTCATTTAGTGTTCCTTACATTTTGAAAGCTATTCTTTGTAGTGAGACAACCCCTTTAATACAGTTATCATGGAAAAACCATTTTATTGTACTGACTGTTAAAGTATTCCAATTTTTGTAGCTTTTTTAATTAACATACATTAGTATTACATGTCACCAGTTAAAATTTTGTAACATAACTTACATGGGGAAAGCTGCATATTCCTAATCTTTCAGCAACCTGTAGACTTTTCCTGTTTGCAAACTCTGTAAATGTTCCAATATCTCTCACAAAAATTGTCCACAGTTATGTTCCCCATAGAATGCAGAAAGGAAAGGTGAGGAAGGAGATTTAGCTGCAGAATCTCTCTTTCATTGTCTGTTGGTTGAATAGAAATTTGATTGTCTTAAATCACATAACATATATGGTCAGAATTTAAATATGTGGACACTTGACCATCATACCTTTGTTAGCTTATGGACACTACAAAAATAGTGTAAGCTAATATGGAGCAGTACCCCTTTTTGCAGCATTAACTTTTCTGCAAAGGTGTTCCACACTATATGTATTGGACAGTGTCTTTGGAAACTTACATATGCGCTTTCAGTCAAAAAAGTATTTTTAGAGAAAAGCACTGATGTTCAATGAGAAGGTTAAGCTCTCAATCAGCATTTCACATTTATCTCAAGGGTATGACAAAAAAAAAAAAAAAACAGTTCCATACAATTGACTTTCCACCAAAATTTAAAGGAGGCACTTTGAAATCTTGGATGGTGGTATTTACCAGGCATCAGTTGAATCCAAATTTGTCTATTAAACTACCAGATACAGAAATGTGATGTGAAAACATTTTCAGTGATCCACAATACAATAGCAGTGTACTTTACAACAGTCTAGCCCATGTTTGTATGATACATGACGTCTGTGTGCCAGTGCTCGACAATGAAAACTTAAAGGGGTTGTCTCACCATGTAATTTCACAGAGCCTCAGGCAGCCTTAGATTTATGCTTTCTTCACTCTTCCTGGTTAGGATCTGGGTGGTTCTATAACACTGATAACACACTCTGTTCTCAAGCTGCCGGACGTCCTTTATGTACTCAGAACAGTTAAAATATCTTTGATCTCTTGATCATGAAAAAATGAAAAGAGTAATGTATTTGGAAAAAGTCTTCATTTATCGTTCCCTACATGTTGAACGTTAATCTTTGTAGTGAGACAATCCCTTTAATGTCTGGAGCTTCAGATGCCCAGTTTTTCACTTTCAGAGACAATTTGCAACTCTAGTGAGTAATGCAACACAGATTAGTCAATTGTTATGCACTATATGCATCAGAAACTATTAGCCCTTCTATGTGTGTTTGGTCTGTGTGACAAGATGCCTAGATGATTCTATTCCACAATAAGAGGAGTTACAGTTACCTAGGGCCACATGTATGAAAACTGTTTAAGTCTAAAACTAACTTTGTTGCCTGTAGCAACCAATCAGATCTCCCCTTTAATTTCATATAGTGCTCTGGAAAAATTAGAGGGACTCTTTGATTGGTTGCTATGTGTAACAAAGTGATTTTAGACTAGACAGTTTTCATACATGTGGCCCCTGGTGTTAGTGTAGGACTGGCTCACCAGAAGACCAGAGGATCCTCCCATGGGCCCCGGCTCCGACACATGCATTGACATTTTCTAACCCTATGGACATCCGGAGGACATGTTGGGAATAGTGTTGAGCGATTGCGTTGGCTATCGAGATCGATCGATAGTCGATAGTCGGCCGCTATCGATAAGGTTTTTCGATAGTGAGCATCGATTATGCGCGATGACCATTAAAGTCTATGGGAGAGCAACAACACCTTCATTATTACACCCAAACAAGGCTGGAGAAGCTGAAATTAACATCCACAACAGTCAAATGGATACATGCTACATCTTAGGCAACACACTTAGGTTATACATGTCTCAGAAAAAAAGTCACAGACCATTTACTATAACTGTATTGTTCCACAGCCTAACCCTTAAACCTGCATCACCCACAAATTAACTGTTATGTTTTGATATAATAAACTGTATTTTTTGCACCTTTCAATTCACCTGTGGTGAATATAGAATTGCTGTTTTAAGATTTACGTAGATGCTGCGTCAATGACAGTGCTGGGTGCGCAAAAGTCAAAAAACACGTAACTGTTATGTTTTGATATAATAAACTGTATTTTTTGCACCTTTCAATTCACCTGTGGTGAATATAGAATTGCTGTTTTAAGATTTACGTAGATGCTGCGTCAATGAACAGTGCTGGGTGCGCAAAGTCAAAAAATCACGATGCTGTTATGTTTTCGTATGATACACGGTATTTTTGGCAACAAAACAACCTGTGCTGACTACAATTTTGCTGGTTTATAATTTAAGTGCAAGGTGGATATATAAACATCACAGGTGTAATGGGTAAAATTGAACACCTATCAAAATGTATACTGATAATAAAAGGGGAAATTTTGCAGCTAACAAAAAAAACCTGCAGTTTAGAATGATTTTTACCCAAATATAAGTTAGGCTCCCCAAAATATCCAGGAAATATTTAAATAGCAAACTTTTAATAATAAATATTTTCCCCACACAATGTCTACACTAAGTCTTGGAAAATTTATCCAGTGTTCTTTAAAGATTGAGTTTGTCTGTGTTCGCCGCCCCCCCCCCCCCCCCCGCTCCCCCCCCCGTGAATTTACAGGGGGAAATTTTGCTTTAAAATTCTCTGCTAACTACAAAAATTTTCAAATCCCTAATGAAACAAATTGGAAGGATCACACTAATAGTAAGTTTTCTTGCGAATAGACTAATTTCGCTGAACTGTTTGGGGCCCCAGGCAGAAAGCAGGTCCTATCCCATGAGACGCTGAGAGACATGAGGGTGAAAAAGGAACGCTGTTCTATGAAAACGAGGTCATGTAATTTTTTCCACCCAATCGCAACCATACACACCCCGCATGGTCCACACACAAATTTACCCTGCTCTATTTTTAATCTGATTTGCGGCCGCCAAAATTACAGGAAGCGCCCAAAAAAGGCGCATCTTAATAGATGACACAGATTTTAACCTTAATTATGCATGATCTGGAAAAATTTGATCACCATAAAAACCTTGCCGATTTAAAATTTGTCGATAAAATCGCTCACACTATTGCGAATACAGTTAGAAAATCCCTGCCAGAATGTAAGCACCCGAGTCAGCTTGATGTACCGATCACATCGTTACATCACTGGGTCCTAGGCCAAAAGTCAAGGCTATTAGACTAGGAGATACCAGGAGTAGCATCTCGGCATAGACGACGTGAAAAAGGGGTTCATGGGCCCATGCCGGGACGCAAATACCCTGTGCTAGCTGCTCGCAGGGGGAAGGGGGGAGGGTGGGGTAACTTTTTTATTTTTAATGATCATAGGGCAGTATATTCCTACAGGGGATATGTATACCTGCAGGGGGTATGTATACCAACATGGAACTGTATACACTTACAGGGGACAGATATACATACAGGGACTGTATACACCTACAGGTGGCATGTATACCTACAAGGTGCTGTATATACCTACAGGTGGCCTTTATACATAAAAGAGGCTTTATATACCTACAGCGGGCTATAAATCCCTAAAGTGAGCATATATAACTACAGGGGGATGTATATACCTAAATGGGCCATATATACTTACAAGAGTCTACATATACCTACAGGGAGTTGTATAAACCTACAAGGCATGTTTATCTACAAGGGATTGTATATATCTACAAGGGATTGTATATACCTACAAGAGGCTGTATATACCTACAGGGGGCTGTATCACCTACAGGGAAAATAACTACAGGGGGCATGTAAACCTACAGGGGGCTTTATATACCTACACAGGACATGTATACCTACAAGGGGTTGTATATACATGCAGGGGGCATGTGTATACATTCAAAGGGCTGTATTTACTTACAGGGGGCTATATATGCCTACATGGGGCGTATACACCTGCAGGTGGTCTAGCTACTAACAAGTGTTCTATATATCTAGCTACCTACAGGGGCTATACCTAAAGGGGGCCTATATACCTACCTATAGGGGCCTATAAATCTACCTACATGGGATCTAGTTACTTACCTACAGAGGGGCTTTATACACACAGGGGACTAACTACCTAGGGGGGTCCTATACATTTATCTACAGGAGTTTGTAACTATCTACTTAGGGCGACATGTATGAAGGTCGCCGGGTCGGGGCGCGCTTTTCTGCTAGTTTTCCGCCTGATTTATGTCGGGGCCGGGGCACGCTCATTCATCCTATGTAAAGTCCGCCGCGCCTCGCCAGTGTGTTAGGCGCAGTGCGGGGACTGAGGCGCAGTGTGGCGCTGCACCGAAGATTCGCCGTCCGAGGAGGTGCACTCATACATGTGGGGAAAAGTTCACAGCGCCTCGCCAGTGTGTGGGGCACAGTGCGGAGACATGGGCGCAGTGCGGGACTTAGGCGCTGTGCGGGACTGCAGCGAAAATCTGTTCCGATGCGAGAAAAGGCGGGAAAACAGCGAAAAATTTAAATTCCACATGCGGTGCGGAGTATGAATCAAAAAATTGCCTTTTATAAAGGCGTTAAACATTCTCAAAAAAGAGCTGAAACCTTAAAAAAAAAAAAAATACATAAAACAAAATCACTTTCCAATATCCTAATTCAAGAATTAGGATAAAGGAAATTAGCGGAAATACAGTAATTCAAATTCTGAAAGCTATTCCATTGGCGGCAAAAACCCGGGCCCAAATCAGAATAGGAGCGACAGGGAACCATTAAAAACCTATGGAGAACTATTGACCAAATCAGAATCAAAGGCGGGGACAGTTCAAAATACAGTAAAAATGCGAAAAAGAGCTGATTGGTTGAGCTAGCGGGGGCTTGGCTAGCTCAGCCAATCAAATAGAAGCGAAAAAAGACCCATTAAAACCTATGGAGAACTATTGACCAATCAGAATCAAAGCGGGAACAGTTCAAAATACAGTAAAAAATGCAGAATAGAGCTGATTGGTTGAGCTAAGCGGGGGCTTGGCTATCCCAGCCAATCAGAGGCCGAGCTACTTCCCCCATTGTAGCCCTATTGGAGAGATCGGCGCCATTAAATCTCGCTCTCAGAGCCGTGCGGCATGAAGTATGACTAAAAAAATCATTTTTATTAAGTGTAAAACATTATCAGATAAAGCGCTGAAACCTTCAAATAAAAAAATACATTAAAAAATCCCAAACCCAACGCGTTTGTCGCCGAGACCGGCGCTACATAAGGGATTGCAATGAGAAAAATTGCCGGAAATACAGTAATTCAAATTGTTTAAGCTCTTCTCATTGGTCGGCATAAACCACCAATCAGAATAGGAGCGACAGTGTCCCATTAAAACCTATGGGGAACTATTGACCAATCAGAATAGGAGCGACAAAGACCCATTATATCCTATGGAGAATTTTGACCAATCAAAATCCAAGGCGGGACAGTTCAAAATACAGAAAAAATTTGCAGAAAAGAGCTGATTGGCTGAGCAAAGCGGTGGCTTGGCAACCCCCAGCCAATCAGAGCGCGAGCTACTTCTCCCATTTAAATCTATGGAGAGAGCGGCGCACTGAAATCTCGGCGCTCAGTGCCATGCGGGATGGAGTATTAAAAAAAAAAAATCATTTTTATTAAGTGAAAACATTAATCACATAAAGACTAAAACCTTCTGAAAAAATAAATCAGTTAAAACCCGAACAACGCGTTTGTCGCCGAGACCCCGGGGCTACATAGGGAATTGCAATAGAGAGAATCGCCGGGAAATAACAGTAATTCAAATTGTTTAAGCTCTTCTGTTTGGTCGGCATAAACCAGCCAATCAGAATAGGAGCGACAGTGGCCCATTATATCCTATGGAGGAACAAAAAATATTAAATCAATAAAATCATGTTTATTTCTTTCTTTTCGTTGCACCCATACTAATTGATCCTTGGGAAACGAAAAAAAAGAAAAAAAACATGATTTTAATTGAATTAATATTTTTTTTTTCATTACCCCCATATAATTATTCAATTTATATACACATCGGGGCAACTTCTGTAGTCTTAAATTTGATTTCGGGCCCTGTAACATTTAAATTTTAGAATTTCATTAGAAAACCCATAGGAGCGTCCGCTGGCTCTCCCATTGGTCCAAAAAAGGCAAACCCCTTTTAACTTAGCCAATCACAGAGCTTGCTCGGAATTTCTTGTCCCCATAGAACTCTATGAGAAAGGGAGCTCGCGCTCTGATTGGCTAAGCTGGACAAGCCCCCCTACTCAACCAATCAGCTTGTTTTCTGCCTTTTTACTGTATTTTTTAACTGTCCCCGCCTTTGAATATGATTGGTCAATTTTTCTCCATATGTTATAATGGGTCCCTGTCGCTCCTATTCTGATTGGTCAATTCTCCTCCATGGATATAATGGGCCACTTTCGCTCCTATTCTGATTGGCTGGTTTATGGCGACCAATCAGAAGAGCTTAAAAAATTTTTGAATTACTGTATTTCCCGGTAAATTCTCTCTATTGCAATTCCCTATGTAGCGCCGGTCTCGGCGACAAACGCTTGTTCGGGATTTAAGTGCTTTATTTTTAAAGAAGGTTTCAGCGCTTTATCTGATAATATTTTACACTTAAAGGGGTTTTGCCACAATGTTAAATTTCGAGGGAACATCCCAAATGCAAATTAAAGCAAGTTTGTAATTATAAGTCATTAAAAAAAATGTACCATATTAGAATGGCCCTCTCCTTTCTGTTTCAGTTGTGTACTGCTCGTTGTTACGGGCTCCGACCAGCACATTCTGTTCTCCTGGCCTGGCCGCGCTTGCTCAGTTGAACCTTCTCTCTGTGATGGCTGGGCTCGGGAACGCGCATTGCCGCACATGCGTGCTCCCTCCCTGCCCGACCATCACATTCTTCTGTAATGTAGCTCGCAGTGCTGTAATTTCTCCCCCAAGTTCTCATCTCCACTGCGGCACCGTTCTCAGCCCTGTGTAAAAGCGCCTCTCCCCCGCTGTCAGCTGTCTCCTGCGATCTAAGCCCCGTAACCACACAGCTGATCCCTGCTGCCAGTCATCCCTGTGTCCTCACTGCTCTCTCTGTGTAATCACAGCTGATCGCTCCTCAAGCCCTCTCGATCTCCTCACTGCTCTCTGTGTAATCACAGCTGATCCCTCCTGCTAGGCATCTCGATCTCCTCACTGCCCTCCGTGTAATCACAGCTGATCGATCCTGCCAGCCATCTCGATCTCCTCACTGCCCTCCGTGTAATCACAGCTGATCGATCCTGCCAGCCATCTCGATCTCCTCACCCCTCTCCATAGTGTAATCACAGCTGATCCCTCCTGCCAGCCATCTTGATCTCCTCACTGCTCTCCGTGTAATCACAGCTGATCCCTCCTGCCAGCCATCTCGATCTCCTCACTGCTCTCTGTGTAATCACAGCTGATCCCTCCTGCCAGCCATCTCGATCTCCTCACTGCCCTCCATGTTATCACAGCTGATACCTCCTCAAGCCATCTCGATCTCCTCACTGCCCTCCGTGTAATCACAGCTGATCCCTCCTGCCAGGCATCTCGATCTCCTCACTGCTCTCTGTGTAATCACAGCTGATCCCTCCTGCAAGCCCTCTCGATCTCCTCACTGCTCTCTGTGTAATCACAGCTGATCGATCCTGCCAGCCATCTCGATCTCCTCACTGCCCTCCGTGTAATCACAGCTGATCGATCCTGCCAGCCATCTCGATCTCCTCACTGCCCTCTGTGTAATCACAGCTGATCCCTCCTGCCAGCCATCTCGATCTCCTCACTGCCCTCCATGTAATCACAGCTGATCCCTCCTGCCAGCCATCTCGATCTCCTCACTGCCCTCCGTGTAATCACAGCTGATCCCTCCTGCCAGCCATCTCGAACTCCTCACTGCCCTCTGTGTAATCACAGCTGACCCCTCCTGCCAGCCATCTCGATCTCCTCACTGCTCTCTGTGTAATCACAGCTGATCCCTCCTGCCAGGCATCTCGATCTCCTCACTGCTCTCTGTGTAATCACAGCTGATCCCTCCTGCCAGCCATCTCGATCTCCTCACTGCTCTCCGTGTAATCACAGCTGATCCCTCCTGCCAGCCATCTCGATCTCCTCACTGCTCTCTGTGTAATCACAGCTGATCCCTCCTGCCAGCCATCTCGATCTCCTCACTGCCCTCCGTGTAAATCACAGTGATCCCTCCTGGCCAGCCATCTCGATCTCCTCACTGCCCTCCGTGTAAAACACAGCTGATCCCTCCTGCCAGCCATCTCGATTCTCCTCACTGCCCTCCGTGTAATCACAGCTGATCCTTCCTGCCAGCCATCTCGATCTCCTCACTGCTCTAAGTGTAATCACAGCTGATCCCTCCTGCAAGCCATCTGGATCTTTCCCCACTGCTCTCTGTGTAATCACAGTGATCCCTCCTGCCAGGCATCTCGATCTCCTCACTGCTCTCTGTGTAATCAAGCTGATCCCTCCTACCTAGCCATCTTGATCTCCTCACTGCTCTCTGTGTAATCACAGCTGATTCCCTCCTGCAAGCCCTCTCAATCTCCTCACTGCTCTCTGTGTAATCACAGCTGATCCCTCCTGCAAGCCCTCTAGATCACCACACTGAACACCGTGTAATCACAGCTGATCCCTCAAGAAAGCCCTCTCGATCTCCTCACTGCCCTTCGTGTAATCACAGCTGATCCCTCCTGCAAGCCCTCTCGATCTCCTCACTGCCCTCCGTGTAATCACAGTTGATCCCTCCTGCAAGCCCTCTTGATCTCCTCACTGCCCTCCGTGTAATCACAGCTGATCCCTCCTCAAGCCATCTCGATCTCCTCACTGCCCTCCGTGTGCCCTCACAGCTCCTGTGTGTTGTCACTTCTCTCTGTGTTCTAGCCAAGCAATTGCTATTTGTGCTTAGCTAGAGCACAGAGATCTTCCCCCTGCTGAGGCTGCCTGAACACTGAGTATTCAGCCTCGGGGGCGCGCACAGGAGGTGGTGTGATGACCTCACAAAAGGACGGGGCTTTCAACAGGGTTTTTTTTTTTTCTGAAGTTGAAGACGCCCCTCTTCTAGCCAGGAGCATAGCAACGGGAATGGTAAGCACCAGAAGAGAGGTCGTGGAAAAACCCCTTTAATAAAAATGATTTTTTTAGTCATACTCCATGCCGCCTGGTGCTGAACGCCGAGATTGCATTGCGCCCATCTCTCCATAGACTACAATGGGAGAAGTAGCTCGCGCTCTGATTGGCTGGGATAGCCAAGCCACCGCTAGCTCAGCCAATCAGCTCTTTTCTGTATTTTTACTGCATTTTGAACTGTCCCGCCTTTGATTTTGATTGGTCAAAACTTCTCCATGGGATATAATGGGTCTTTGTCGCTCCTATTCTGATTGGTTAATACTCCTTCATAGGTTAGAATGGGCTCCTATCGCTCCTATTCTGATTGGTCAATAGTTCTCCATAGGTTTTAATGGGACACTGTCGCTCATATTCTGATTGGCTGGTTTATGCCGACCAATCAAAAGAGCTTAAACAATTTGAATTACTGTATTTCCCGGCAATTCTCTATATCCCAATTCCTTATCTAGCGCCGGTCTCGGCGACAAATGCGTTGTTCGGGATTTTATTAATGTATGTTTATTGATTTTGATTGGTCAAAACTTCTCCATAGGATATAATGGGTCTTTGTCGCTCCTATTCTGATTGGTTAATACTCCTTCATAGGTTAGAATGCGCCTCTGTCGCTCCTATTCTGATTGGTCAATAGTTCTCCATAGGTTTTAATGGGACACTGTCGCTCCTATTCTGATTGGCTGGTTTATGCCGACCAGTGAGAAGAGCTTAAACAATTTGAATTACTGTATTTCCCGGCAATTCTCTATATCCCAATTCCTTATGTAGCGCCGGTCTCAAATGCGTTGTTCAGGATTTTATTAATGTATGTTTATAGAAGGTTTCAGCTCTTTTTCAGAGCATATTTTACACTTTTTTTATTCATACTCCATGCCGCACGGCGCTGAGAGCCGAGATTGCATGGCACCGATCTCTCCATAGACTACAATGGGAGAAGTAGCTTGCGCTCTGATTAGCTGGGATAGGCAAACCACCGCTAGCTCAACCAATCAGCTCTTTTCTGCATTTTTACTGTATTTTGAACTGTCCCGCCTTAGATTTTGATTGGTTCAAAATTCTCCATAGTCTATAATGGGTCCCTGTCGCTCCTATTCTGATTGGCCGAGATAGCCAAGCCCCCGCTAGCTCAACCAATCAGCTCTTTTCTACATTTTTACTGTATTTTGAACTGTCCCGCCGTTGATTCTGATTGGTTCAATCGTTCTCCATAGGTTTTAATGGTTCACTGTCGCTCCTATTCTGATTGGCCGGTTTCTGCCGACCAATGAGAATAGCTTTCAGAATTTGAATTACTGTATTTCCTGGCAATTTCCAATATCCGAATTCTTGATATTGCGCCGTTTTAGATTTTTGGAAAGTGATTTTTTTATTATTATTTTTGAGGTTGAGCTCTTTTTCTGACAATGTTTTCCGCCTTTATAAAGGCGATTTTTTCGGAATCATACTCCTGCTGCACGGAGCTGAGCGCCGAGATTTCTGTCGCGATCTTCTATCTGCTTCCTCGCATGTTCCGATCTTGCTTCACTTCACCGGCGCCGGAGCATTTAGACCAAAATAAACTAGGTCTGCTTGTCGGAGCTGCCGAGCGCTGCATTGCGCAGCGCTTTGGCGAGCCGCCATCGTACATGCCTCGGGGTTTTCGAGCGCGCCGCGTCCCGCCCCGGAACACCTACACCGCGCCCACATCGCGCCCCTTCATGCGGGGTGCAGCTGAAAGTGGCGAACGCTGCGCCTAACACTGCATCCCTGCGTCCAACAGGGGGATTCGGGCCGGGAGGCGCAGTATACGCCAGAAAACGGTCGAAAAGCCCGTTCATACATGTCGCCCTATGTGCCTACTTCATACATGTCGCTCTTTATGTTTACTACCTGGTGTCCTTCTTCAATTAGTGCATGATTTTGATTACAGGTTATCATGTGATGTCATCACAACAGTCTGTATAAGCTGAAACAAGACTGGACATGGGCACTGTATAGGTAAGGGAAGTTAAGGATGTAGCGTGGGCCCCTAAAATCAACTCCTCTAGGGGATTCTAGGCATCCCAGTCTGACAGATCCAAAAATTGACAAATTGACTTATGGCAAATGTGTCATTCTTTGGCTGATCCACTTATAGGCTGGGTTCACACGGCGTACAACAGCGCTTACCTGTGCGCGCTGCTGTACGTCTGTTGTTGAAAGTATGCACTAACCAGCACACACTTTCAACAGTGCTCCGGGCCAGCTCTGATTTACATTAATTTACCTTTACTTTCCCCGGTGTATAAGCTGTACTAGAATAAGGTATTCTGGTGCCCAGGTAAATAAGGCATATAATTTCCCCCTCCCTCAAAGGAAAATTTAGCCCTCTCCATCTGTCCTTGTGCCCTGTCCCTGCCTGGGATGGAGTGGTGCCCTTTGCCTACCTTTCGTTCCGGCCCTGCGTGTATTTGCCCAAAATAAGTGACATGTCACTTCTTTTTACGAGCGCATAGTACATGCCAGGGATTACACTGAGAAATCATAGCACTCAATGAGTGCTATAATTTTACCATATTTGTGAGGTGTACTTTGGGCGTGTTGCAGCACAATTACACCCTGAAGTACAACCCACAAATATGCCGAGATCTTCAGTATGATCCAAACTTCTGCTAACATTTGTCTACAGAAATTACACAGCTATATGCATGATTTATGCATCTGTTTGTCAAAGATGTGGCTGAATACCTGAAAGTAATATTTAGACCAAGCAGGGCCAAAGGGCGAAGGCAGGGGAAATGCAGGACCGTTTGTTACCGTCATTGTCTTCTCGACTGTATATACAGCGCTCAATGAGAGGGTGTGATGCAAGGCTATCATCATGCCCTCGGTGATGCTGGGTCTGCTAGGCCTGAAGCCTAGGTTTACAGCCCTGGAGATCGTTGGAGCTATGAGCCTGCATATGCGGCGGGGGAACATGAAGAGGTGAGTATCTTTTTTTTTTTACTTTCTTTTTGCCATTACACTTGGCTATCTTATACCTACATGGGGGCATATAAAAATCTACAGGTGGCATATAACAAACTACAGAGGGGAATATATCTACATACGGGGGGAAAATACCTACCTACAGAGAGAATATACATACCTATAGGGGGCACATAACTACCTACAGAGAGCATATTCCTACCTGAAGGGGGGCAAATATCTACCTATAGGGAGCATATACCTACATGCAGATGCATATACCTACCTACAGGGAGCATATACCTACCCACAGAAGGCAAATACCTAGCTACAGGGGCATAAACCTACCTAAAGGGGCCATATAGCTACCTGCCGGGGGCAAATACCTACCTACAAGGGGCATAGACCTATCTACAGGGGACAAATACCTACCGACAGGGGGCATATATCTACCTAAAGAGAGCATATAACTGTACCTACAGGGGGTAAATATATCTACCTACATGGTGCATATATATCTACCTAGAGGGGTCCTATATATCTACCTACATGGTGCATATATATCCAACTACATTGACCCTATATATCTACTTACAGGGGGCATATACCTACCAACAGGGGGGCTATATCTACCTACAGGGTCCCTATATATCTACCTACAGGGGGCATATACCTACCTACAGGGGCCCTATATATCTACCTACAGGGGACATATACTTAACTACAGCGGGCTATATCTACCTATAGGGGGATATCTCTACCTCCAGGGCCATATATATTTACCTACAGGAGTCCTATATCTACCTACAGGGGGCCTACATATCCACCTACAAGGGGCCTGTATATCACCTACCGCCTAGGGGGTTTATATTTCTACCTATCCACAAGTGTCCTATATACCTAGCCACCTACCTACAGTGGTCCTGTATAACTACATACTAGGGACCTATATTTCTACTTACTGGGGAGGCCTTTATACTGTAACTACCATCTACTTAATAAGAGACCTAAATACCTACCTTTTGGAGAACTATGAGTCTACCTACCTAATGGGACCCTATATACCTACCTAATTGAGGATTGCCTACCTAAAAGGGGTTTCCCTATCTGCCTACCTATCTTGGGGGATTTAACTACCTTCTATATGGTGACACAAAACAAGACTAAAACCTGGTGCACAAATGGGAGCCCCATAGCCGTTTGGGGCACTTTTACTATTAGAGACACAAAGGGGTCATTATTACCATTTGGCTCACTATAGATGAAGAGTTTGTACAGAGGTAGAAATTGCTAGGGAAGTGCTGTTAAGTGAGGAGTCTAAGATGCTTGTTTTGTAAATTATAAAATGAAGACTCGTGGCTGGGAGAAGATATCATGGCAGTCTGGGCCAGATAAAGAAGAAAAAGAGAAAGAGAACAACTCATCAGAGGAAAACAACTCAACAGAGATGTCTCCTGTGGGTCACTGGGCGTAACTGCATTATAATCACTAATATGTCTGCAGAGCCTGTGTACAACTGGTACCCTCCACATTATAGTCACTGGTAATACTTCTTGAAGTATAGTAGTTTATATTCAGTAATGGTATGTTGTTTTATTCAGCCACTATGTGGTGGTGATGTATGGTCATGGTATTCTATAGTCACTATGTGGTGGTGATATTATTATTATTATTATTATTATTATTATTATTATTATTATTATTATTATAATTATTATAATTATTCAGTCACTATGGGAAACATGTATGAAGGAAGGCGCGACAAAGCCAATAGTCGAGTCTCATTTTCAGTGTATAATGCACCTGATGTATGAAAGTGGTTTTTGTGTGTTCATAAATGGTGTGTAAAGTTCGACGCGCCTCGCCTCGGCTATGTTTTAGGCGCATTACGAATCTTAGGCGCATAAGTAATGAACCTAACATGTATTAAGGTTATAGACATGCTGGAAATAAGATAAGTCATTAGAATAGCATGTCAGTGAATAGAAACTATGGTACTGATCTTGCTTGGTAGACAACAGGTCCCAGCAATACCTGTGCTGTGCTGGCTCTTGCTGTATGCAGAATAAAGGGTGAGAGCAAAAATAAATTTAAAATGTAATGTAGTAAAAAAAAATGTAAATATAAAAATCTGAACAACATAATCAGTGGGTTATTTAATGTAATTTTTTTTTAGATTCTATTAATTTTAAATACATTTTATGGGAGATATTTTTATATTTTTGGGTTAGTATATATGTTTTATTAATTTATGTGATCATATTTTTTATTAAATTTAAATAATGACATTTTATACAGTTTGATCATTATAATAAATTACTTTTATTATTGTACTGGTGTAAGTTGAAAAATATTGGACATTCTTACCCCAACAAATCTATCTCCACTTCGACTCCTCAGGCTCAGGCAGACCACATTGAGATAGGTCTGCCTGTTGGAGCAGTAACGCGCCTAGTTTTGCCGAACCACGTTCATTGGTGTGTCTAATATTATGAGTGTGGTGCGACACACCACCAAAACGCCCCCAGAACACCCCTTCATGTTAGGCGAATTAGAAAGTGTCGAGTGTTACGAACAATGCGCCTAATACATTCATTAGGTGCATTAGACATAGTAGCCAGCTCAGTTAGGTGCATTGTACACCAGAAAAAGGGTGAAAAACCCTTTCATACATGTCGTCCTATATGCTGGTGATATGTGTTCTTAGTAGAATATTGGTAATTTTAGCCTTGGGATTCTGGTTTTGTTAAGCAGGGTTTTTTTGGAAAACGTTATGACTGTATAACTTTAGTAGTTTTATATGCAGAACATTGTGATAAAGCTTTTTGTATATTCTGGCTGTGGTTGACCCTGATGCACTGTGTCACAGTGTGGCATAACATGTTAAGAGGGGGATTGCTTCACCCTGCCAAGAGTGCAATCTAGCCTGTGAATGGCCCTGATGACAGGTGTCACATACTTTTGACCAGACAGTACAAACCTTAAACCTAAAATATGATTGTTTTTATAAAGATAGATATAATAAAAGTTACCTTGATGTCTCAAAGTTTCTATAAACATTAAATAAGCAAATGATTATTTAACATCAATATTTTACTTTATTCAAAATTTTTTAAGAGTTGTGCTCAAAACTACAAACTATCATTTCATTTTTGCTCACTTGGCCATAAATAATAGCACTACAGTTGGTGTTTTAAGTTTTTGTTTTAAACACTACAGCAGCTTGATAATCACATTTGTTGAAAAAATGTTTTTGCTTGGAAAGAAAATGTTTCGTCCCCAGGAAATTAACATGCTATTTTGTATAAATATGCTGAATATCTGAACACTGGCTCATTTGCCTAAAGCACATTCTGCTTAGAGAAAATAGAATTTAAATTAGCTTGAACTTACAGGTCTTTGATGTAAGTATCTGACTTGCTGGTCTTGTGTGGGTCATACACTGTCTGTTTGCAACATATTTTAATGGCCAGGAAATATGTAAAAGATAATGTGCTTTACAGCGAAAGTGACAGAATAGTAGGGCAAAGGGGTGTGCAAAATCATTGTTCTCAGTGTAGATCAATGCATATAATAGTACAGAGGTGATGGACAGCTAAAATATTATATAGTGAAGGAATGATTTTTTAGTCAAAATAATCTTGTTAGATTTTTAAGCCTAGATATGTTTTATTATCATGTTGACTAAAACTCTGATTCAGTTTATCAGCCTTGAAAGTGTAAATGATTCTCCATCTGTTTCTGTCACCGAGCCAATTGTTTATAGAATTAGAAGGTCGTTCCAAAAATTTTAACTGCTCATTAATCATAAAAAATAGAAAAAACCCAAACCATTTAAACCTGCTCATTTCAGCATTGTGGCCAGTCCCAGTGATCCTAGTCAATAATGTCACTGTTTATTCCCCATATGACTATATTTATGACACAGATCTCAGCAGACTTTAGCCTGGGATTGGCTGCAGAATCAATTAATGAATGAACAGTGACATCATCAGTCGGGATCATCTGGACTGTCCACAGCAGTGGAATGAGTGGGTTTAAAAGGTAATTTATTTATTTTTGTTTCTATTTTTTATCATTCCCTAACCATTGATGAGCAGTTGAGACTTTTGGAACATGCCTTTAAAGAATCTGTAATAAAAAATGTTGTCTTCTTATAAACCTGCCCTTAAAGGGAACCTGTGACATTAAGCATGCTGTCCGGTTAGAGGGCAGAATGAGAGCAGAAGGAGCTGAGCAGATTGATATATTATACTCTGGAGGAATATTGAGTAGAATTTGTATTTTGCTCATTACAATCCCTGTTTGTTCTAGGGCAGGGGTTCCCAAACTCCAGTCCTCATGCCCCACCAACAGGTCATGTTTTCTGGCTTTCCTTAGCAGTGCACAATTGATTTAATTATGCTGCACAGGTGACTTAATTATTGTCAGTACATTCTGTGTGATATCATGAAAACACGACCTGTTAGTGGGGCATGAGAACTGAAGTTTGGGAACCCCTGTTCTAGGCTAATGTCACGGGTGCCCCTGCGACCCTCAATCCGGGTTGCAGGCGCACCTGTGCCTCCCAGTCTTGCGGTGCCGCTGCCCGCATGTCGGGCAGCGGACGTGCTTCCTCCGGCGGCTGTGTCCTGGCTCACTTACCCGCCCGTGGGCGCTCCCGTAATTACGCCCCACAATTATGCCGTGAGAACTTAGCCATAGAGACAAGTATTATCTTCAACAGACATCGCTTTAAATAAACACCATGTAAGGGTGCTTTCACACAGTGCATTTTTAATGTGTTTTTTTAATTTAATTTTTTTTTTTATGCAGGAAGGCACAGCAATTAATGCTGTACATTGCTGCACTATAATTGCTGCAAAAATCTTGATTTTTTACTGCGATTTTTGCTCCGTTTTTGTGCAGCAATGTACAGCATTAATTGCTTTGCCTTCCTGCACAAAAAACACACCAAAAACGCACTGTGTGAAAGCACACTAAAGGGAAAATGGTGAAACATGTTTACTTTAAAGGGGTTCTATCATTTCATTAAATGATATTCAGAATAAGGGGACAGTGAAAACAAACAACTTTGCAAAGCTGTTTAGTTTTCTCTGTCTCCCTTACTCTGTGCTTCAGTAAACAAACCTGGTCCCAGTCGTATCCCGCCTCCTCGTCTTCCATTCGCTGCCGGCTCTTCTAATTTGAATTCCGGCTGGCCCCTGGTCGTAATCACGGGAGCGCACATTCCTGTGCATGCTCCATGATGCCGGCCGGGTCTTTCTTCCCCTGCTCAATCTTTCTGTATTACACACATTCTGGGCATGCGCAGTAGCCTGTAATGTGTGTAATACATTCGCGCATTCCTCCCCCGCATCGTTCCTCCCCGGCTGCCGGTCTGGATTACACATTCGGGCAGTCACAGTGAGGTGGATTGGTGTGCACACAGGGTGGGGGGGGTGGTAGAGTAAAGCTGTGCTCCTGATCTAAACCCACACACTGTCTTGGGAGCGAGCACAAACAGTGAAGGGGGGATGATGTCATCCCCCTTCAGTTAAGAAACACTCAGCTGGAAAGGGAAGAAACGCCCCTGAATTTCTGTAACTGAAAAACTGAAAGTACACTGCAACAGACCGAACTGATGAAGCGATACATCCCCTTTAATGAATATTACATGTTGTTGCCAAAAGACACAATCACTGAAGTTATTTTAGCATGTTAAAAAGCTGTTAATAGTGCTTATAATATATGTTATATGTTTTCTATCAGCCTATATAACTGTTATGTTGTTTGGTTTGCTTTATGGAGTCTATAGTCTATGATATCTCCACATCCTTACATCACAGCAAGAGAATTGCACATTACAGTTACCACAGTAAAAAACTTGATTACCTCCGATAACCTTGCCTTTTCACTCAGTTCAGTATCTGCTGTCTACACAATACCATTTGTGTCTTAAGTAAAGTGGTACTACTGATTCTTAATTCTGTCCTTAGGCAGTTGTGTGTGAGCTTCAATGAAGGGATAACATTTAATATTATTGTAGATTGCAAAACAAATTGCTTTCTTTGATTTAATTTGTAGAACAGCCTTTATCATTTTCTGATAATAATAACCCTATAGAGCAGGGATGTCAAACTCTGGCCCGCAGACCAAATCTGTCTGACCATGCAGTATTACAGCTGGCTCATGTGTGCACAGCTTGCACAATTTTAACCGCCGCTGCCCCGAACAGGGTTCCAAGCCACTGCTGTGGGCCCAGAGCACCGACGATCTCTTGCAGTGTATGTGCATCCTATGGTTTTTGCTGATCTTCAATTTTTATCTGCAGAGAAAACCTTGAAAGCAATACAAGGTATAGTGGTAACTCACCATTCACTTTAAATGTCCGCACCTGTTCACTCCAGCATTGTTTTCACAGCCCGCTCCCGGCTGTAGCACGGTCCTTCGGCTCTCGGCAAAGAGCCCCAAAACAGAAAAGCACGAAGCAAAGTAGTCAGACCAGCTTAATCACATGACAACGCTTGATATATGTATATCTAGCTTTGTCATGTCATTCCCGTCTCTCCCGTATTTAAACTGCACAAACTATATGTAAATGTGACCGTGAACAAGGGCGCTAACCGTTGCCTGAAACGCGTTGGTTTTAAACATACCAGTGTACCATCATTCCCGTCTCTCCCCTATTTAAACTGCACAAACTATATGTAAATGTGACCGTGAACAAGGGCACTAACCGTTGCCCGAAACGCGTTGGTTTTAAACATACCAGTGTACCCTCTGCACGTAAGTTATAATAAAATACAGCACCATTATCACCTGCAAGCTGGTCCGATTACTTTGCTTCGTGCTTTTCAATTTTTATCCATTATTAATTGGAACATGGTAGATGACAACAGTTAAAAACAACTCAACATCGATTCCGCAAATTCTGCTGTTTTCAGAGATATCCCATATGTGGCCCCAATGCACTATTTGGCTCACCCACAAGCCTCATAATATGAGGCTTTGTGGTTATTACATTTTCTTTAGGCGCCTTTACAGGTTTTTGGACACCCTAATGTACTGAAACTTAATAAACACTCCTAAAATGACCCCGTATTGGAAACAATACCCATAAGGAATATATCCAGAGGTGTAGTGAGTATATCGACCCCACAGGTTTTTCACAAATTTTTGTAGACTGTGAAAATGAAAAATGTGTTTTTTTCCAACAACCTGCAATTTTAGCTGAAAATGTTTAATTTTTACAAAAAATCCTGCATGCCAAAATTTGTTATGCAATATCTTCCAAGCTCAGCAATACCATATATGTGGATGTGAACTGCTGTTTGGGTACATGGCAGGCCGTACAAGGGAGAGAGTGCTATTTGGCTTTTGGAACACAGATTTTGATGGGTGCCATGTCGCATTTCCAAAGCCTCCAAAGTACCAGAAAATGTGAAATCTTCCAGAAGTCATCCCATTTTGGATTCAACACCCCCCCCCAGGGATCTTGTCTAGGGGTGTTTTAGGCAATTTGGGCACAAAGGTGTACCATAGTTTTTTTTAGCATTGGGCCATGAAAATGATTGGTAGGGGACGCAGATATTTTTTGCGGGATTAGTTGATGTTTTATTGGTACCATTATGGGGTTTCATATGACATTTTGGTTGCTTTTTATAAAGGTTTTTGTGAGGTGTTTGGAACAAAATACAGCAATCCTGGTAGTGTTTTTTATTTTTACAGCGGTCACCATGTGGTATAAATGTCAAGCTACCTTTACTCAGCAGGTCGATACGATTATAGCGATTCCAAATTTTGTATTTTTTATGTTTTACTGCTTTTACATAATAAAAACACTTTTATTCAAAAAAGGAAAAAATGTTTTCGCATCGACATAGTCTGAGAGCCATAACTTTTTTTATTTTTCTGTGTAGAGAGCTGTGCAATGGGTTGTTTTTTTTACGGGATGAGTTGAAGTTTTTATTCGTATCATTTTTGGGGGGACAAGGCTGTTGTTCGATTTTAAATCTGTGTTTTGGAAGACAGGGTGGTGAAAATAGTGCAATCCTAGTAGAGGGTTGTTTATTTTTTACAGCGCTTTCTGTGCAGTATATATCATATGTTAGTTTTACTCTGTGGGTCGATATGATTAAGACGATACCCAATTTATATAGTTTTTTATGTTGAATCGATTAAAAAAATAGTTTTTATTGTGTAAAACAATATTTATGCATCATTATCTTCTGATAGCCATAACTTTTTTTCTTTTTCCATATACAGAGCTACATAATGGATTTTTTTGCAGGATAAAGTGATGTTTTCATTGGTACTGCTGTGACAGTTATTGGACTTTTTGATCTCTTTTTATTTCATTTTATTTTATATTTACATTTTTTTACGGCATTCATCTTGTGGGTTAAATAACGTGACAGATTTATAGGTTAGATCATTATGCATGTAGCAATACCAAATATGTATACTTTTTTTTTTATTTCTGATCTCTTTTTGGGGCAATTGGCATTTTCAATTTTTTCAAAACATTTATTTTTTTCTGGCTTGTCTCCATAGAGGACTTGTGTCTCCATAGAGGACAGTGATCTGATACAGCTAATATCCAGAGTAACGGTCGTGTGCAGTATGGACAGAAGCTAGACCTAGAACCATGCTCACTGTAATGTAATCCACATATGTTGGAGGTGTGTGATGAAGGATTCATAGAGTAAACATGACGATGGAGGTGGTCCCATAAGTGCTCAGTTTGGCTCAAGTTTGATGAAGCAGGGGCACAGTAGTTTATTGAAGTTAAAAGTCTTGGCCATGCTCTGCCAAATAATGCCAGACATGTTAGTGTGTGACATGTTACACTATCTAGTTGAAAGATCCAGCCCAGTAAATGTATTCCCAAATTGATTGAACACGTCTTCCACATGGATGACTAGGCCCCGGGAATTCCACAAAAACATACCTCAGCCCATAGCGCTATCACCACCAACTTGTGTTCTTCGAACAGCGGGTGCATGATGTTTGTTCTCTGATGTTTCTCCCCTGACACATCGATGTCCATACATTTGATGAAGCAGAAACCCTTTGTTTGTCAGCGGAGGGTCAGTTCCAATAGTACAATGGAAAATGAAGCCTTTTCTGCCAATGCATGTTCATTAGCAGAAGTGCATTGACCATCCATCTGTTTTGGAGCCCCAAACACAGCTGGGTCAACTAAATAGTAGTCGTAGACACAAGCCTGGTAGTCCCCTGGCTCATTGTAGTGGTGAGCTGCTCCAGCACTTTTATAACTGACACTCACATCACTGGCACATGGCACCCCACAGTTTTCACGTCACTTATTCATAATGTTGCGATTTGTCCACTTATGATAAACTTTCACAAGAACAGAACACGGACCGTTCACAAACTGCCCAGTTTCAGAAATACTGTCACCCTTTGCCTGAAAGCCCCAAATCCTCCCTTTTTACAACTCAGATAAATTGCCCTTTTAACTCATGACAGCAATTAGGGGTATGCGTTAGTGTTACAGGTGATAGAGCCTGTTGCACATCTTATATATCCACCACGTCAGCTCACTATATGTGACTTTCTTTATGATCTAAACCCTGACAACATAAAACATAAAAAGTAGGTGGTCATAATAATCTGACTTGATTGTGTATCTCTCTCATTTGACCCAACGAAAATACCAGTTGGTCATTCTTCTGATATTTCCTTTACAGAATTGATGCTAATAAAAAAAACACTGCCGAAAAAGGGCAGTAAGGAAGGGAAAGGGCAGTAAGAAATACATTTTGGTTTATCTAGTTAATCCTTAACATTTTGAGCACATTTACACTTTGATGTAAAGGCGGTTGTTACCGGCTAATTTACTGACCAGATCAAGTATAGAGACGTTATAGGGCGAGCCACTGATTGGTGGGACCACCCTTTTTGGGGCGATACCGCCGCCTTGGGACAGGGTATAAAAGAGACAAGCATAGGGGAGAATTTATATGAGTATGGGCAACCCCCACATATATACCTTTTATCTTTGGTAGAGTATAACATTTGTTTGGATCTCCTCTACATGCTGACATTACAGCAATTTTGTCACTCTAATGATTTATGGGATTCAAGTGCTTTTAATTAGAATTAAGTAAAAGGTCTATTTTAGATTGGGTTATTTTTGTCTTTTTCGGCAGTGATTTTTCTGAAACATTAACCCTGAGAGGACATAAGTGTTGGTTCTGTGATTTTTCTTAATGCACAATTCTCAAAGGTGAACAGCTCACCTACCACTTATCCTTATTCACTCAATGTTCAGGGACATATAAACTATGAGGCGCTGTGCGTTACCTTTTCCTTTTTAGTGCTATATATAGTGCGGTAGCTTTACAAGCACTGTGCATGTTATAAAACAAGTATAAACAAATAGGATTAGTTTCCTAGTAACCATAAATATAGAAATCTGTAACTTCACCTATCGAGCACTAAGAATGTGGTTGTTTAGCAACTATCACACACAAGGTTCTCCTTTCATTCACTAATGGAAACAAAAGGTTAAAAAAATATATACTGTTAGCTAACCAAAACCCAACTGAGTCTGCCCTATTTCTGAAATATATTCAGACCTTGTCAATGGGTCATCAGGCATATGATCAACTGCAGTATCTCAAAATTTGAAAATAATAAGATGATGAAAAAATGATTAACTTTGGTCTGTTTCTGTCCTTACACTCCCCACCAATTCCAGTCCTGAATTACAGTAAGCAAGAAATACATACAACTGACAACGTCCAAATGATTTGTATTTTTATTGAAGACTCCAAGATTTAACCTGTATAGGGGTCTTATTCAAGCATACATTGTATTAAGCCTAAAGATGAGAGAATTTCTCAAAAATTCGATTTGGCCGATTCGCCAACTTTTCCCCAAAAATTTGTTTCGGTCTGAATTCATTTGTGCCAAATTGTGATAAAAAACAACTATTTCCTGGCTGCAGAGAGCCTGTATGGTTATGAAGATCATTGTGCCATGCTCAAATATGCATAGGGAGCGTGGTATGGTATTGTAACAATGCTGTGATTTAGTATGACAAGCAGATGACAGGCGCCGCTCTTAGAAGCTTCACACTGCACTTATCTGGGCAGTTGTGGGGTCAAAACTAACCAAATAACTTAAGTGGGAACGCAGGTTGACAGGGTAATGTCAATGCCAGAACCGAGCAGAGGGCCAAGATCCCACTATAGTGTCAGAGAATGCACTCCTTTTACACCGTCATCAGTTGATTCCACAGATTATGATGGAACCTGTTCTGTTAAACGCTGAAACATGTAGAGCCCCCCCCAAAAGAGTGGAGAGGGTGTCGGCAGTAATTTTACGTTGACGTCTCTTATCATTTTGCCCTTCCTTTGATCCATCAGTGTCCGCTTTCAATCGGTCAATAATCCATCAGTATTGCTAAAGCCAAAGAGAAGCTGGAGTTAATCCAAAACAGAGATGACAAGGAAATTGAATTTTGCATGTCTTCTGTGTTTTGTATCCACTCCTGCTTTTGGCTACCTCATCAGCATTCAATCCTGATGCAAACAAAGGATAATGTCATACTGACCTTACGGCTTACAATCGGTTGTGTTTGTCCTTTTCATTCCTACTGACAGATTAAAAGAAGGGGAAAACCAAACATAGTGGCAACATCATAGAGTGGTGGCAGGTGTAAACAGCATTGGGAAACCACAGGGTGCTCGAGTGAGAGAGTGGTCAGTTGGCAGCAACATGAGTAGGCCACAGAATGGCACAATGACAGAGGGTGGAGTTGGCGGCAATATGAGTAGGCCACAGAATGGCAAATGACAGATTGTGGAGGTGGTAGCAACATGAGTAGGCCACAGAGTGACACAATGACAGTTTGTGGAATTGGCGGCAATATAAGTAGGCAACAGAGTGGCAAATGACAGATTGTGGAGGTGGCGGCAGCATGAGTGGGCCACAGAGTGGCAAATGACAGATTGTGGAGGTGACAGCAACATGAGTAGGCCACAGAGTTGCAAATGACAAATTGTGGAGGTGGCAGCAAAATGAGTAGACCACAGAGTGGCAAATGATAGATTGTTGAGGTGGCAGCAACATAAGTAGGCCACAGAGTGGCACAAAGACAGATTGTGGAGGTGGCACCAGCAACATGAGTAAGCCACCGAGTGGCACAATTACACAATGTGGAGGTGGCAGCAGCAACAGCAGCATCAGGCCAGAGAGTGGCACAATGACATAACTTTGAGTGGCGGCAGCTAGGTGACATAGTGAGGAGGTGGTGGCAGCAGCATCAAACCAGAGAGTGACATGGTGAAATAGCCTGGAGGTGACAGCAGCAGCATGAAGAGACCTGAGTGGTGAGGTGGCAGCAGCATCAGAAGGCTACGTAATAGCCCAATGAAGAGTGGGGAGGTGGGTGGCAATTCCAGTCCCTGGTAAAGATGGTGGGTGGTGGAATGAGCAGCTGGCAGCAGATGTGACATCAGGCGGGTGGCAGCATCAGAATAGTAGCCAGAAGAATCCAGGCTCGTTTTTCAACATTTGGGTGAGGCGGCATGGCTGATCTAATCTGATCTGATTCATCTTGACAAAAGGTGAGTCTTTCCACATTCCGGGGGGACAAGCGTGTTCTCCTTGGGGTAACTATGGCCCCACCTCACTAAAGACCCGCTCTGATGTCACACTACTGGCCAGGCAGGACAGCTTCTCCATTGCAAACTCAGCAAGTTGCGGCCACAAATCCAGTTTGGCTGCCCAGTAGTACAGCGGATCTGCAATGTGGGATGACAGGGTGCTGTCCTAGTAGGCCACCACCTGCTGCTTCAGGGTCTGCTCCAGGTCCTGCCGCTGCTGCTGGTGAGTACCTTCCTCACTAGGTGGGTGAAGAAAGCTGCTCATCAATGACTCCTGCAGATCAAGGAGGGTGTGTTTGGTGGTGTAGAAATGGCTGAAGTGCATGCAAAGTTTTTAGAATGTCTTGCAGATGGGTGGGAGACTTGAGAAACCATTTGACAACCAAATTGAGCATGTGCGCCATGCAGGGTGCATGGCTCAGCCCTCCTCAGTGCAATGTGGACACCATGTTGTCACGGATGCCCCTGCGACCCTCGTCCCGGGTCGCGGGCGCATCCGTGCCCCGACGCCGAGCGGCGCCCCGTCCCACATGTCGGGTCCGGGGTCCGCTCACCCCTCTGCCCGTGCCAGTGTTCACTTACCCGGCCACGCTCCTGTCCTGTCTGTCCCTGTCCCTCGGCGCGCGCGGCGCTGCCCCCTAGAGCGCGCGCGCCGGCAGTGTTAGATTTAAAGGGCCAGTGCACCGGTAATTGGCCATTGCCGGTCACTGCCCCTATTTAAGCCTGCCTCTTCCTGACAGCCTTGCCGGATCTTTAGTGCCCTTGCCTACTGAGAAAGCATTCCAGAAAGCCTTGTTCTGATTTCCTGTGTACCGTACCTTCTGCCTGTCCTCGACCACGAATCTTGCCGCCTGCCCTGACCCTTTGCCTGTCCACGACTACGAACCAGAGCCGCCTGTCCTGACCTTCTGCCTGTCCCTGACCACGAGCCTGCCTGACGATTCTGTACCTCGCCTGCCCTTGGCCGCCACCGCAAGCAAGTTCCGCCAGTGGAAGCGACCTGGTAGATTCCCGCCGCAGCAAGTCCATCCCGCTTTGCGGCGGGCTCTGGTGAATACCGGGACCTACTTAGATTCCGCTCCCTGGTGTGGGCTTCCACCATCGCTTGCGGTGGTCCAGCGGATCCACTACCAGACCATTACAGTAAGATCTGGCCATGGATCCCGCCAAGGTGTCTTTACCGAGCGTCGCCAACATCACAACCATCGTGGTCAAGCAATCGAAACAGATCGTGCAGCAAGCGCAGCAGCTCAAGCAGCTCTCCTCTGATGCAGCAGCTCATCGCCACTCAGCAGTGGTTCCTCCCGTGGCAGTCGCTCCAGTCGGCCCCAAACTCCGGTTGTCCATGCCGTTTAAGTTTGACGGGGACCCCAAGGCCTGCAGGGGCTTCATCACCCAGTGCTCCCTTCATGTGAAACTTATGGCTGGTCAGTTTCCTCCGGAAAGATCTAAGGTGGCCTTCATGGTCAGTCTTCTCTCTGGAAAAGCCCTGGCCTGGGCGACTCCACTTTGGGACCGAGGCGATCCGGTCACGGCTGATCTGGTGACATTTCTACAGGAGTTCCGTAGTGTCTTCGAAGAACCTGCCCACGCTTCGTCTGCTGAAACCGCCCTGTTGAACCTGCAGCAGGGGAACTCCTCCGTGGGGGACTACACCGTGCAAATTCGCACACTAGCATCGGAGTTGGCTTGGAACGATGCAGCATTGTGCGCCACGTTCAAGAAAGGCCTCTCCAGCCAGATTAAGGATGCTCTCTCCGCCCGGGACCCTCCATCTTCATTAAGCGAGCTCATCCACCTGGCAAACCAGATTGATATCTGTTTCGTGGAGAGACATGAGGAGCTCCGCCAAGAGCAAGAACCAGTCCGAACACGCCGTCTACCTCATCTTGCACCGGTGTTTCTACGGCCTCCACTGCCTCCTTCCCAGCCAGCCGTGGAAGAGGCCATGTAAGTGGATAGAGCCCACCTGACTCCGCAGTAAGTTAACCGACGGCGTAAGGAAAACCTATGTCTCTACTGCGGCAGCCATGAACATCTCCTCAGGGGCTGCCTTCTCCGTCCACGATGTCCGGGAGAACAAGCGCACCTAGGCTACGTGGGAGAGGCGTCCCCAAGAGTGTGCAGTCTCTCTCCTCGTCTGAACATACCCGTTCTGGTCAGCACTGAAGCCGGGACCCACTTTCAAGCTTCAGCATTCTTGGACTCCGGTTTGGCTTGAAATTTTTTGGACGCTGCCCTGGTGTCTCAACACAATCTCCCCGTGGTTCCCCTGGAGAAACCTCTGGCCATATCCTCCGTCAGTGGGGAGATCCTCAGCGATCCAGTCCGTTACCGTACGGAGCCATTGTCCCTTCAAGTGGGGGCACTCAATAAAGAGAGACTGTCGTTCTATGTGTTACCCCGGTCTTCCTCGCCCATCCTATTGGGTCTTCATTGGCTGCAGAGCCATGCCCCGGTGCTCGACTGGCAGATGTGCGAAGTCTTGCGATGGGGCCCAGAGTGTCTCGCTGTTTGGTGGCACCTCGCCTGGTGCTTACCGCTTCTCTGGTACCGTCTAAACCTCTAGCGGGTCTTCCCGCGCCATATCAGGAGTATGCTGACGTCTTCTCCGAGAAGCAGGCGGAGACTTTGCCGCCACATCGTCCATATGATTGCCCGATTGACCTGCTGCCTGGTCATGATTCCTTACGGCCCTGCATCGACTACCGGGGTCTGAACAAGATCACGGTGAAAAACCGGTACCCTCTGCCGTTGATCACGTAGCTATTTGACCGTCTGCGGGGCCTACAATTTGGTCCGAATCTGCAAGGGAGATGAATGGAAGACGGCCTTCAATACCAGGGACGGGCACTTTGAGTACCTGGTGATGCCCTTCGGACTGTGTAATGCGCCTGCCGTCTTCCAGGAGCTCGTAAATGACATCTTCAGAGATCTCCTCTACACCTGCGTAGTGGTCTACCTGGACGATATATTGGTGTACTCTCCTGACCTCGAAACCCACCGCAGCCATGTCCGTCAGGTGTTAATGCATCTCTGAGATAACCACCTGTATACCAAGCTGGGAAAGTGTCTCTTCCACCAAACCAGCCTTCCGTTTCTGGGATACATCATCTCTGACCAAGGCTTACGGATGGATCCAGTGAAACTGTCGGCCGTGTTGCAGTGGCCACGCCCAGTCGGCCTGCGAGCCATACAGCTTTTCCTGGGTTTCTGCAACTACTATCGCCAATTCATTCCTCACTTTTCAACGTTGGTAGCTCCTATAGTGGCGCTTACGAGGAAACATGCTAACCCTTGTAGCTGGCCCGCCGAAGCCGAGGAGGCAGTCTCTAAGCTCAAGTCTGCCTTTGCCACTGTGTCTGTTCTATTGCGGCCGGACCCCGCAAAACCCTTCACGTTGGAAGTTGATGCCTCATCTGTGGGGGTCGGAGCAGTTCTCACACAAAAAGGTCCCACGGGAAAGACAGTAATGTGTGGCTTCTTTTCCAAGACCTTCTCACCGGCAGAAAGGAACCACACGATTGGCGACCGGGAGCTACTAGCCATCAAACTGGCTTTGGAGGAATGGCGTTATCTGCTGGAGGGTGCTCGCCATCCCATTCGCATCTATTCGGATCACAAAAACCTCCAGTATCTCCAGACGGCTCAGCGACTTAACCCACGCCAGGCTAGGTGGTCGCTCTTTTTCTCCCGGTTCGACTTCCAGATTCATTTGCGGCCCACGGAAAAGAACATGAAGGCAAACGCTCTCTCTCGTGCCTCCAATGTGGTGGGTGAAGAGACTTCTCCTGAGCACATAATTCCCCCAGAACGTCTTATCTCGGCTGCTCCAGTTGACCTCCGGAAGGTTCCCTCGGGGAAGACTTACGTAAGCCCTGCTCTCCGCAGACGTATCTTGAAATGGGGACATGCTCTTTGGTGGCTGGTCACCCCGGCACCCAAAAAACATTCCTCCTGATATCCTGGCTCTATTGGTGGCCAGATCTCGTTAAAGATGTCAAGGACTTCATTGAGTCTTGTACCTCCTGTGCCCGCAACAAGACTCCTCGTCACAAGCCGGCAGGCCTACTACATCCACTACCCATCCCTACTCAACCATGGTCCCACATAGCTATGGACTTTGTAACCTGGCAACACCATTGTGTAGGTGATCACAGATCGGTTTTCCAAGATGGCGCATTTTGTCCCATTGCCAGGCCTGCTGTCTGCCCCTCGCCTGGCTGAGCTATTCTTTCATCATGTTTTTCGTCTGCACGGGCTTCCTCAGCAAATCGTCTGGGACCGGGGGTCCAGTTTGTTTCCAGGTTTTGTCCGGCTCTGGGTTCCCAACTCCAGGTGAAGCTCGATTTCTCTTCTGCTTAACACCCTCAGACGAATGGCCAGGTGGAGAGGGTCAACCAGGTTTTGGGGTGTTACCTACGCCACTTCGTCTCAGCATGACAAGATGACTGGTCCAACTTGCTGCTGTAGGCGGAATTTTTTTACAATTCCCTAGACTCGGAGTCCACGGGGGCTTCTCCCTTCTACATCGCATTCGTTCTGCATCCCCGCCCACCTCTCCCTCTGGCATCTCCTTCCGAGATCCCGGCGGCGGACGCACTGGCCTAGGACATGAAGACCATCTGGTCCCTGACACGCCAATCTCTGCTCCATGCTTCCGAGCGCACGAAGGCTCAAGCTGATAAAAGAAGTCCTCCTCCTGTCTTCTCCCCGGGTGACAAGGTGTGGCTGTCGGCCAAATATGTCCGCCTCAAGATTCCTACCTACAAACTGGGACCCCGCTTCCTAGGACCTTTTGAGGTCCTTAGTCGCATTAACCCGGTGGCCTACAAACTCCGGCTCCCACCTACCATGCGAATCCCTAACTCCTTTCATGTCTCGCTGTTAAAGCCCCTGGTCCTGAATTGGTTCTCTCGGAAGGCAGTCCCTCCTTCGTCTGTGGCGGATGCTTCTATTGTCTTCGTGGTCAAGGAAATCCTAGGTATGAGAAGGACTAGAGGGAGACGTTACTTTCTTGTGGACTGGAAGGGATTTGGCCCCAAATAAAGGTCTTGGAAGCCCGAGGAGAATATCCTGGACGGCAGTGTCATCCAGAAATTACTTCACTCTAAAAAGAAGGGCGGGGCCAAAGGGAGGGGTACTGTCACGGATGCCCCTACGACCCTTGTCCCGGGTCGGGGGCGCATCCGTGCCCCGACGCCAAGAGGCGCCCCGTCCCGCATGTCGGGTCCGCTCACCACTCTGCCCTTGCCAGTGTTCACTTACCCGGCCACGCTCCTGTCCTGTCTGTCTCTGTCCCTCGGCGCGCGCGCACGTCGGCAGTGTTAGATTTAAAGGGCCAGTGCACCGGTAATTGGCCATTGCCGGTCACTGCCCCTATTTAAGCCTGCCTCTTTCTGACAGCCTTGCCGGATCTTTAGTGCCCTTGCCTACTGAGAAAGCGTTCCAGAAAGCCTAGTTCTGATTTCCTGTGTACCGTACCTTCTGCCTGTCCTCGACCACGAATCTTGCCGCCTACCCTGACCCTTTGCCTGTCCTCGACTACGAACCAGAGCCGCCTGTCCTGACCTTCTGCCTATCCCTGACCACGAGCCTGGCTGACGATTCTGTACCTCGCCTGCCCTTGGCCACCACCGCAAGCAAGTTCCGCCAGTGGAAGCGACCTGGTAGATTCCCGCCGCAGCAAGTCCATCCCGCTTTTCGGTGGGCTCTGGTGAATACCGGGACCTACTTAGATTCCGCTCCCTGGTGTGGGCTTCCACCATCGCTTGTGGTGGTCCAGCGGATCTACTGCCAGACCGTTACACATGTTCTTTCCATTGTCTGTCACCATGATTCGGATTTTCAGTTGTCGTGGAAAAAGCCACAGATCAATTTTGTCTTTCAGGACGCAGAGCAGTTCCTGCCTTGTGTGACTTCGTTCTCCCAGGCAAACCAGGTGTAAAACTGTATGACACCGCCGTGCCCTGCACATGTGGTATGCTGGAGGAGCACTAAGACTTGTCGCTGCAGTGGAGGCCGAGGTGACGGAAGAGAAGGAGGCAGACATTAGCGCAGAATTAGTAGTTTGACAATGTGGAGGAGAAAGCGCCGTCTCCTGTCCAAGTTGCTGGTGTGGCTGGGCAGGAAGCACATTCACCCAGTGGGCTGAAAAGGACATGTACTGTCCCTGTCCGTAGTTACAGCTCCACACGCCCACACTGCCATGTACTTTGGAAGACACCAACAGGCTCAGGGATGGGCCCACCTGCTCTGCTACATAATTGTGCGGGGCTGGTACAGCCTTTTTAAAAAAGAAATGAGGGCTTAGGACTCTCCGTCTCGGCTCAGCACGAGCCATCAGTTCTCTGAATGGTGCAGAGTCCACCACTTGAAAAGGGAGGGAATGCAGTACCACCAACTTGGACAGGAGAACGGTCAGCTTCTGCGCCTTAGGATGGCTAGACGTATACTGCTGTCTCTCAGCAATCGCCTTGGTGAATGACTGCTGGCACCATGAGTGGCAAGTACCAGGAGCATCTGTCAACCATTCAAGAACCGTTGGATTGGTGGTCAACACACAGTCGCTAGATGACACCGGTAGCTCTGGCGTTGCCGAGTGATCCCTGCTGCGACATCCCCTTACTGTGCTGCGACCTGTGTCTGCTGCAGGAACATTTGTGCCGCTTCCCCTTCCATGTGATGGGGCCTGCCACCTCTCTGTCTGACATACTGTTTGATGAAAAATTTACAATAAAACAATCTCTGTTTAATGTATATGTGTATATGACAAATACACACACTGAATTTCACACAGAGTTCCCCACAAAGCGAAAAAATAAACTCTTTGCTACAGATAGCAATATTCCAAAAGACTGAACTGGCTGGATTTGAGATGTGTGTATGGGAGAAATACACACACTAAATATCACACAGAGTTCACCACAATAAGTGAAAAATTAACCCTTTGCCACAGATAGCAATATCCCAAAATAAAAAAAATCGCTGGTTCAGGAACAGGTGTGTATATGACACACACACTGTATATATGAAAGGTATTTCACCCCAGTAACTCTAAAATCAGAAGTATTTTGCACAGAGTGCAATGTAGTGCAGCTACATAGAGATGTGTTTGTATAAGAGACACAGTGACAAGTAGCAGAATGTAAAATGGCTGCCCTATTTATAGGGTTGTGACATCACAGAAGTTGGCTGGCTGCTGATTGACTGCATGTCTGTACATGTCATTGAGGGTGTTCCTTTCTTTCTCCCATAGTTCTTTGCCCCATGTCACGCCATGTGCTTGTGGCCATTTTAGATTCATTACCACGAATCGCCATGAACTTCAGTTTCGTTCAGAATTAATTTTTCCTGAAATTTGAAATGAATTCCACTTCTTCAGATTCGATTCGCTCATCACTAATTAACACCCCACATAATAATGGTAAAAAAATAATAATCTTCTTTATATAGAGCACCACTTAACAATGCAGAGGTATAAGTACAGACAAAAAACAAACATTGCATAGTAAAAAGCTACGAACAGATCAATATGACCAGTATGAGAGAGTGTGAGAGTGATAAAACCAAATTTAACACAACTACACCTGAGAGCAGGACACTGTGAAGGGAAAATGGCAAATTTGGCACAATGGGCCACATATATGAAAACTGTTTAGGTCTAAAACTCACTTTTTTGCCCGTAGTAACCTATGTACTCACTTTTGTTGCCAGCAGTTTATATATTGATGACTGTGTGTTGCGATATTTTGAGGGCACACCTATTTACACTGTTATATAAACTGTACAAGGAGTATTTTACATTGAAGCAAAGTGTCATACTGTCACGTCCGTGCCATCAGGCCCTGGCGATTATAACTGTGGCCTTGCCTCCTTTGTGTGAACACTTCCCTGCAGTCCTGAGTCTTGATTGATTTCTGGTCGACGCCTTGACCAGAAATCCTCCAGCACTCATAGGGGTTAATCCGCTCTCTGGATTGACAGGTTCTGCCGCCTATCCCAGCTCCTCTGCTTCCGCCCTTTCCCTATATATTGCCACTGCTTCCTCTTCTGAGTGCCTGCTGTACTGCTAGTCTTTATAGTTAGCCTGTTCTATTGTTGTTCTTTGTGCTATTGATCTCTGCTTGTTTCTGGTTTCTCCCTTTGCCTCACGACTTTGTACCGCGCTGCCCGCCCTGTTGCTGACTCGGACCGTCCGACTACGTCTTTTGTGTTCTTTGTTTGTTTGTCTCTGTCTGTGCACACTACTCAGTGTAGCCTTGAGTCTTCTGGTTGGGGCCGGCCTGTTAAGGAGTCGGGTTCCCCAAAAGGCAGGGACAGAGGTTGGGATCAGTATCAGGGCCCCACTTGTCCGTGTCTTGTGTGCGTCCCTGACCATCCCTAACACATACCTTCAGTGTTTTCCCATGAAAAGATATAATTAAGTATTTACAAAAATATGAGGGGTGTACTCACATTCATGTGCACAAATGGAGCTTCACTGCTATCTGCCATTACTCTGTTCTCACTCTGAGGAGAAAAGTGGCTCTCAGATCGACAGTGTCAAGTCATCCGACACTTTTTTAGCACGTATCAGTTGTCTAAAAATGAGGCAAATTTATTAACCGCCGTACACCAGTTTCACATATGCCCATGCTAGATTCAACATAAATTTGTCTGAAACACCGTTGTACGCCTAGACAGCTTTAATAATTGTGGTCCATTATGTAGAGATTAATCTCTAATAATTAGCCAATTTTGCTCTATAATTTAGACTATAAAGACCCGAAAAGAGTACTATTAATACAATTTTTAATATTTTTTGTGATGTAGCTGTGAAGCTTTTTTGTTTAGTGCATAAGCAAGTGCATTTTAGGAGCGTAGGAGTCCTGTTTCATTGTAAATATTTAACTTGGAAGATCACTGAGGATATCTGCAACTAAGCATCTTGGGAATAAGATGATTCACTAGTTGCTATTGCAGCCTGTCACACTTATCTCCATTGTTTTGACACTTCTCTAGTGATGTAAGAGCGAACGTATACTGTGGGCGTTCTCTTAGTGGCTGCTAATTACAAATATTGGTTGAAGTTACAGTTGGATAAACTTAAAGGTGTTGTCTCACTATATCAATTCATCTTACCTCAGTCCTGGGTTTCATTTTCAAATCAGGGGCTTGTTTACTGGTTTTAATGGCTTCTACTGGCCTACAGGGATGAGCTGCCGAGGACATCAGGTCTCTTACTATAGCAACCAGCACTGGCAGCCTATCAGGAGAGATCAAACAGGTCTGTGCCTATAGTGACCTGAGGAGCTGATGTAGCACATAAAAGAGAGGATATCTAGGAATAGGTAGGACACTGTTAATGGACTCATATTGCAAAGTGACTTGTTTTCACAAGATCTTTAACATAAAAATAATCCTTGTAGTGAGACAACCCCTTTAAAGAACAGTAGGTAACAGGTGACTTCTATTTACTGGGACCATGTGTTCACTATAGAAATGTAGATATGGGTATTGGAGTTTTACATTTCTCCTTGCTTGTAAGAAAAAAAAAGGAGCATATATAATTTCAAATCGCTGAGCATTACACACCATACTATTATTATTATTATTATTATTATTATTATTATTATTATTATTATTTATTTATTTATTTATTTATTTTAAAGCTCCATTAATTACAAGGTGGTGCACATTCAAAGGGGCGTTACATACATAACCGATGGCAACCAAGGACAAGGGTGATGATGCATGACTACCAGCTGGGTCAGAGGGAGAGAGGACCCTGCCCACGAAGACTTACAATCTACAAGGATCCTCTCTTTCTTCACCATGTTTCTTCTATGTCCGTTTACACTCCAGATGCTGCCATGATGACATTACCATGCTGCACCAGAGCACAATGTGAGTGATCATTCTAGTCATCTATTAGTTCACTCTTCCTACAGTCCAGAAATCGTAGGCAACTTTGTTGTGCAACAGAGCTTTATTATTCATTTGGTGTTTTCTAATCTTCTACTCTGGCCAACAGAGCCAAAATGCCATCTGCAGTGATAAAGCCAGGCTTCAGATAATAGAGAATTGCTCCTGGTCTAGTGTGGATGCCTAGGAGCAGTTGTAATTCACAGACTTTGTAACATATGTCAGTTGGGATTGAATGTGCATGTGCCAGAATTAAGATAACATGTCATTTATACCACATAGTGAACACCATAAAACCAACCTCCTCCATAAAAAAGGATGCAATTTTTTGGGGCGTTTCCCAGTACATTATACAGCACAGTAAATGGTACCATTACATTTATGTGACAAAGTCCTCTTACAGCTTTGTAGATGGTGTGGCAAAGTAACGTTAGATGGACAAAAGTTTCTGCCACTAGGTGGAGCAATACAGGAGATCTGCAAGCAACACACCACCAAGGTTACCTGGCCATATGGAGCCAGCCATATATGATGTCAGCCACAGTAAGCGGTTGACAGTTTGGTATAGTTAGTTTGGCTGTTCTGGGTCGGCTCTTATCGGGAATAGACAACGTGTTGGGTGAGTGTCTTCTCCCCTTGTTCCAGGACAGGTTTTTTGCAGGTCCCTGGAGGCTTATAAAAAGCCTGATGCTACAGGAGATATGGGGGTGTGGTTTGCTGCCAGGAGCTAGAGCAGCAGAAGAGTTGGAAAGAAGGGCTCTTCCTCCCCCACCCTTGCTTGAGGAAGCATGTGACTAACAGTGCCTGGTCAAAGTGAGTGTTTGTGGGGCTGGACGGTAGGTTCAGATCACAGGTAGAGAGGGTCTCTATGAGTTTAGTAAGTGGCTGGATGGTCGAGGTTTTTGATTTATGTGCTTGCTTTTCTGTAACTTGCTTTTCCAATAAAGCTGGCTGAGGCCAGTTTCAAAATGCAGTGTGGTCTGAGTGATACTGGTACCAAACTGTTTAACCAAAGACGGAGATCCGAGAGTGAAGTGTGACCACCAGGACTGTCCAAGAAGGCACACAATGGAAAAAGTTGTGGGTCTGGGAAGAGAACAACAGATGCAATGTGAACGAAAATTGTTGTGGTGAGAAGAGAGTAATACATAGATGTAGAGTATTTAAAGTGATTTTGCCACGATGTAATGTTGATGTGGGATCCTCCAAAATGGGTATTTAATCACTTTTCTAAATATATGTGATTACAAAAAGTGAAGCCTGTGAGAGTTACAGCATTGCTAAGTACCCCTTAGTTTCCTGAAAGTTTACATTAGACACGGCAGTGTATGAGTCCATCTTCTGTATAGAGATTCCACTGTTGTAATGTTATTATTTAAGTAAACTTTAGATACGCTCCCTGCTTCCTTGCTCTCTGCTCACCCCCCTCCCTCTCACCCCTGCAGCCATTCATGACTCAGCATGCTTTGTTTATATTCTACCCTGAGCAGATAAGAGGTAAGGAACTCACTTCGTGGCAAAACCCCTTTAAGGAGAAATTTGGTCCTGATATACTCAGATCCCTGCATTTGTACTGTGATGTTTTTCCTTTAAATAGGACTGTTTTAAGAAATATTTGCATTCCCAATAGCAAAATAATATCAGGTATTTTCTCAGAAATCTACATTCCTCTTGGAAGTATTTAAATGTGTTGAGAACTGGACATTAATATTCCTCTTATTTACTGTATAGGGTGTTCCTGCACATTCTGTCCTATCAGTATGGATACATCATATATTCAAGGGAGTGGTAGAATAAATAAAAAAAAATCATAAGAAACAGAACAAAGAATCTCCCAGAACCATAAGCAAAGGGGTACATAACTTTTGGGGAGAACTAAAGGGTGGTTCTGTTGTATGAGGAAGGAGTAAGTGCATACTGTACATAGGGCGACATGTATGAATGAGGCTGCGCCAGAAGTCTGTGGTCTTTTCAGCCCGAGAACTAGCCCTGTTCGCTATATTTTTAACCAGGCACACTCCAATATAAGGCACATTATAGAGCGCCCGTGGCACTTTGTAATGCACCTGGGATCGCGAGGCGTGCTGGAGATGTGTGGCACTACAATCGTATGAAGCTACATATTTATAGCTTCAGTACAGCAAATCCAGGCGCATTACTGCTGGAACTTTAAAAGTGGTTTACCTGAGCCTGAATTGTCGTTTTTTCGTTAGAATACGCTTGATTTATGACCCACAGTAGACCGTGTTCACAGATTCAGGGCATTCTACACTACTATTGGATTGTCAGGAATCTCCTGCTATACTGTGGAACTTACTAACTGTGTTTGCCCTTAAGTTTGCCCTCAGTCAAGATGGTGGATTGTGTCTCAGCTGGTTGCCATCTTGTTTCCTGTTCCTGCTCCTATATAAACTCCTCAAGCCTGTTGCTCATTGCTTGAGTATTGTGTCCTAGCTCCTGCTTTGCTTACAGTCCTCTCGCCTAGGAACTCACCTTCCAGTCTGTTCCTCTACTCGCAGTTCACCCTGCAAACCCTGAGACACCTGCTGACCGCTCGTCAGTCTCTGCTACTCCTCGCCTTGGATCCTTGCCTTCACCTGTTGCTTCAAGATCAAGTCTCCAGTGCCTCCTTGTGTTTGTATCTTAGCCCCTGCCATTGGATTCCAGCTATACACACCAGTATCGTAACAGGATACTCAAGCCTAAAATGGAGTCCGCTGGGGCTGGAAGCCCGGAAGCTCGTGTCAAGCAGCTACAGACTACAGACTAATATGTGCACCGAGATGCAGGCGTTGAAAATGAAATGTGACGCTTTTGAAGGCCAGACCTCCCGCAACATCCAAGTTTATGGACAAGCCATTCAAGACCTACGTGGGACCGTACAGACATTATCCGACCGGATACTCCACTTGGAAAATCAAGCATCTGGACCACCCACATCGGTGCCGGTAGTGAGCCCTAAGTTGCCTCCATTTAGATTTCGCGGAGACCGCGACAAATTCCGGGAGTTCCTTAACCAATGCAGATTATACTTTAACGCAAATCCAAAGCAGTTTCCTACGGATAGGTCTAAGGTGCTATGCATCATAATGCTATTGACACACAAAGCAATTGCCTGGGCTAGCCCCTTGATTGAGACCCAAGACGCCCATTTGAATCACCTGGAGGACTTCATTGACACTGTGAGTCAAATGTTTGACGATCCCAATCGTGGTGCTACAGCGGAAGCAGCAATTCTAGCGTTGCGTCCCGTGGAAGAATATGCAATGGAATTCAAAAGGTGGGCAATCGACACCAATTGGAATGACGCAGCAAAGATGTCTTTTTTTAGGATAGGACTATGCAGCTCATTAAAAAATGAACTGGCCCGTGCAGAGGCCCTCTTAGGTTTGGATGCCTTCATAAATCACTGCATTCGGATCGATACCCGGCTGTCTGAACGACGACAAGAAAAATGGGCTACTTTGAACTATGATACCAAGCAGACCCCGTCTGTTCCCGTCTCCTTTCCCAAGGAATCCCAGGGAAGAACTCGCAGAGAATCAGGAAGTGAACCAACGCAAGTAGATTCTATATTAAGACGTGAGAGCGTCGACAGAAGAGAGCATCGGCTTCGGGAAAGTTTATGCTTCTACTGTGGGAAGTCTGACCACTTCCTTATCAACTGCCCTAGCCGTCCAAGGAGATTGGTGGCAGCCATTATGGATCCTGACTGCTCAGATGGAGAATCCATTGCTTCAGAGACAGAATTATCCGAGAAAGCAGTTATCCATTCCATCTCATCAGTGGCGCCTCACAGTAAGAACGAGAACAAAGACTCTAATAGCTTCCTTCCTATTAAATTCCTGGCGAACTCTCAGTGGGTATCCACCTCAGCTATGGTGGACTCTGGGGCAAGTGGTAATTTTCTGGACCTGTCTTTTGCTCGAAAACATGGGGTTAAAATCCAGAAAAGACTCTCACCGGTGGTAATGGAGACCGTAGATGGATCTCCACTGAGCTCAGGACCAGTGGATCAAGAGACGGAACCACTTGAAGTCATTATGACTTCCCAACACCATGAAGTACTGTCGTTTCTATTAATCTCTTCTCCACACTTTCCCGTCATCCTGGGTCTCCCCTGGTTGCAAGCACAGAATCCAGTGATTAACTGGGAAACCAAGGAGATAAGCTTCCCAGCGGGGGATTGCCGTTCAACAGCTCACTCCGAACAAGGCCCTGAAGACCCAGCTCAAGACAAGAAGTCAATAGAGCTACCGTCAGTATACAAGGAATTTGCGGATGTCTGCAGCAAACAGAATGCAGACAAGCTTCCCCCACACCGACCCTATGATTGCCCCATTGAATTGCTTCCGGGTGCACCTATACCTTTTGGAAACATATATCCTTTGGCAGGTCCCGAACTAAAAGCCCTCAAGGATTACATAGAAGAAAATCTGGCTAAGGGGTTCATCCACCCATCTTCCTCACCAGCAGGAGCTCCCATATTCTTTGTTAAAAAGAAAGATGGTTCCTTGAGACCTTGTATTGATTATAGAGAATGAAACAAAATTACCATCAAGAACCGTTATCCTCTACCACTGATCCCCGAGCTTCTGGAAAGAGTGCGACATGCAATTTTTTTTCCAAATTAGACCTACAAGGCGCCTATAACTTGGTCCATATCAGATCGGGGGATGAATGGAAAGCAGCTTTTAGGTCACGTTACGGGCATTTTGAATATTGTGTTATGCCTTTTGGCCTTTGTAATGCCCCAGCCACCTTCCAACATCTCGTCAATGACATCTTTAGAGACCTCCTGGACCAGTTCATAGTCATCTACCTGGACGATATTTTGATTTTCTCCAACTCAATGGAAGAACACCATAGACATGTGAAACTTGTTCTAGAACGTCTGAGAGAAAACCATCTCTACATCAAGATTGAAAAATGTGAATTCCATCAGACCGAGATCCAATTCCTTGGCTATGTTATTTCGCCTCATGGTCTACAAATGGACTCTAGCAAGATTAAAGCAATAGTAGACTGACCTACTCCCAGAAACATAAAAGATGTTCAATGTTTCATAGGTTTTGCCAACTTCTATAGACGCTTCATTAAGAATTTCTCAGAAATAATTTCTCCTATTACACAGTTGACTAAGAACAAGAATGCTTTTGTTTGGTCTCCTCAAGCACAAGAGTCCTTCTCTTTCCTAAAAGCCAAGTTCACTACAGCCCCTGTATTAATTCATCCTGACCCAGAACTCGCCTTCATTGTGGAAGTGGATGCGTCAGACTGTGCGATTGGGGCTATTCTATCTCAGAAAATGGGAGACAAAAGCCTATTACATCCTTGTGCATTTTTCTCCCGACATTTATCACTTGCTGAGAAGAATTATGATGTGGGGAATAAAGAACTATTAGCGATTGTCACAGCCTTTAAGGAATGGAGACACCATCTTCAGGGAACCTCACAGCAAATAATTGTTCTTACTGACCACCGTAATTTGGAATTCATGAGATCTGCCAAGTGTCTATCTCCCCGCCAAGCTCGTTGGAGTCTTTTCCTCAATCAATTTAATTTTGTAATCTCATACAGGCCCGGATCCCGTAACGGCAAGGCGGATGCTCTATCAAGAATGTTCTCCAATGATTCCACTCCTACTATTCCACTCCTATTGTTCCTGAGTCTACTGTCGTGGGAGTAATCCATAATAAAGACTTGCTTAAAGAAAAAGAGAGGCCTATGGCACCCACTCCTTGATGTCTCAACCCACCTTGATGTGCGTTTGGGTCCTAAAGAACAAGATATGGCCCCCAGGGCAGCATATACTACCCGAAGAAGTAGACTGAAGATCCGAACTAGCCCAGTTCTAAATTGCGGGGGCAAAAAAGAGTGCAGAAACACAGAATTTCTACCCCGATTCTTTTGGTGGCCCCAATTTATTTAAGGATGAAGGGGGTATGTGCACATGTGACGTCTGTGCCCGTAAAGATCCCTTTTCTCCACCCCCGGGTTTTTTTAAAAAAAGCTTTGCTGGTCCCCTCCCCCCTGGGGTTTGTTTCCGGGGATTTTTAATCTCCTTTAAGAAATTCTGCTGTGCTGGATCAAAGGGTTAAAAAAATGGTTTTAGCGAGTATTCTGAGCGTGCAAGTTGCCCTTTTTGTTTTAAGTGTCTTTTTGCTTAAGTTGGGACTTAAAATATTGGGGGATTTTAGTTTTGGGGTTTTGAAAGGCAGTATTATACAGATTTCCAATTTGTATTGATTTCTTTTTTTTTTTTTTTGAAATCCCCTGAGTTATGTTTGAAAAAGCTGTCAATGCACAACCTGTGCAATTATCAACAGTTCGAGGGGCATATGCTGTGCAAGATGTGTGCCCCCTGTCATTTAGAAGCCCGATCCGGATCTAAATGAGAAGTGGGAACAATGGATCCATTGCCAACTTGGAAGGAGTTTAATGCTCACGAGCAATCACTCGAGGTGTAGATGTTTGAGGAGGGTGGAGCATGGAGGTGCAGAACATAGGGAGTAGCTTGGGAAAGTTAAAGAAGGGGAGAGGGGAAAATGTGGGGGGTAGTCCTGATTGGGGCCCCCAACAAATTTGCAAGATTGGCGGATGAGGGGGGTGTCACTCAGAAAAGATTTTTGCAGCAAGACACTACCCCTGTCTGCCCAGTTTAAAAGGGAAAAAGGAGTCAGGAGCTAGGCGGGCAGTAGTTTGGGGGCTCCCTTATTAGGGGAACAGACAGGGCAATCTGCCCCAAAAAACCAAGACGTCGAACATAGTTGTTTACCTGGGGCCCCTTCGACATATGCGGGTCGGCTGACAGATTGCTGGGTTGGGGGTGGGGAAACCCACTGTCATGGTCCCTTGGCCCAATGAAAAAATTAGAGGTAGGGGAGTGTCCTTAAAAATGATTTTAGGGGCTTTGGCAAAAAAATCAAGGCAAGGACCCCCCCGGGGGAATATTTTCAGAATATTACCTGTTCCCAGGCCACACCAGAGAGGCAGAGGGAGATTTGAGAGGGGAATAAGTGGCTCAAAAAAATTTGGGGTTGGAAAAAGGGGTTTGGGTTTTTGGAGAACTGGGCTGATTTTCTTGGGTACATCTCTATGCTAGGGAGGGCTGCACTAAATGGGGGGGTGGGGCGCTGTAATTTGGGGGGCAAAAAGGGTAGGAACTGGGGTATTTAAACTAGGGGCGGGGGGGGGGGGAAACTACACATAAGCGGCAAATGGAAAAAGACTGGGAATTAGTAATAATCAGGGGGGGGAGTAGGGGAAAGGGGTTTAATAGTAAAAAAAATAGGGGGAAAAGGGAAAAAAAACGAAAAAAACTCTAAATTCATCTGACCAAGCCCCGGGTCTGACCCAAAAAAATAAAAAACAAAAGATTAATTGAAGAAAAAAAATATGACAAGTGGGGGTAAATGAGCATGGCTGACAGAGCTCGACTGGGGGGTTAGCTTGCAGGGTTTTTCTTTTTTTAAATGACCCCTAAACACCGAAGGGGGATGTTGTCTCTATTAAAATCCCGTTGAAGCCAACACTGCGGGGAAATAAGGACAGGTAGTGAACAGGTGGAATCACTATGGGTAAATAATGGGGGAAGTAACAGAAATTATAATTCTTTAAACACTTTTTTTAAAGAATTAAGGTTTGACAAAAATATAAAACCCGAAAATATATATTCAAATAAATTTGTAGGGGAAGGGAAAAGTATTTAATACCTAAATAACGACTTCCAATCTTCACTAGCTTGAAGTAAAAGGGTTTTTAAAATGGCATTTTGAGTTTTTAAGATTATTTATAGGGAATAATAGAAAATTTTGTGGTGTTTATTTTTGTAAAAGATATCATAGAAAATGAGAGAGGATATTTAAGGATGTTGGGAAAATTGAGGATTGTGGATTTGAAACAATTAAAAACCAAATGCCCATTGATATAGACTTATTTTATGGGTTATCTGGGTTTAACTAGGAGCCCAGATATACGGGGGGGGTTTACTTCAAATTGTTGCCCGGGGCCGACACACAAAAAAAATTTTTAGCGGGGGAAAGAAGGACATTTTTGACGGGTGCCATTAGTTAGGTAAAAGGGAGGAGAAAAGGGCCGAAGTTGAGAAAGTGCTGAAGGTTTTGTATAAAGGCTGTGATTGCAACAAATATAAACCCATAAACCCAAATTTTTGAAAACTGTTAAAATTTTGTATTGCCATTTAAACTCTACGAAAGCTTTTTTTAAAAGCGTCAAGTACAAAAAACTACATCTTGTCCGATGATCCTGAAATTTCTACCAAGTCCAGCAATCGACTGTTGGCCTCTCTGGTTTGGCACCTGGACAAATCCATTTTGATCTTATGTTAAGATTGGGTAAAACAGTTTAAGGGCGAGAATAATATTTTTGCTAAATTTAATGCCCTTATTCAAAAATGAAATTGGTCTATAGTTCGCAGTTTGTCGGTAGGTTTACCGGGTTTCAGGTTGTTGGGATAGTGGCTAATAAGAGCTCCCCCTTTGGGGGGATCACAGGAAGTGGAATATATTACATAATAAAATAAATGGGGAGAAAAATTTCTGAGAACAAACGAAATACTCGTTTGTAATGCCATAAGGCAGGGGCTTTATTTATTTTACTATGACGAATGGCAAACTCAACCTCTGCTAAGGATATTTTGGTAAGTTTTTTTTTTCTAAAATGAGTAAAGGGGAAAGAATCGGTAAAGATATAGAGGTGAGGAAATTATTTTTTCACAGTCTAAGGGCAGGATATTTTCAGTGATAAGATTATAGAGTTGGGGTAAAAGGATGCAAATTGTTCAGCAATATCTATGGATTAATGAGTTTATTTTCCCGAGGGGAAGTCAATGGGATTCTGATTTGCCTGCTTTTT